>JANAVB010001599.1:37500-247500 GCA_029216955.1 Iris pallida | reverse complement strand
ATGAAAAACCCACCCGCATGGTGGATTTTATGAAATACCCAACATTATGTATTTTTACGTTAAATATTTCAAGATTTCCTTTAGATGCTCTGTATTTACAAAATTGCCATTTTGATAATACCATAGGTACCCATTCGCGCAAATTTGGTCATATATATGTATTTGAATTCACAAACTCAGATTTTGATTGCAATTTTCGTCTTCTTTTTCTTCTTCACAAGAGATCTGAATTTCATTGCTTTCATCTTCAGCAGAGATCGCAAAGATCGTTTGTAGCTTTTCTTCAGTCGAGCTCCGATCATCGCTCATCATCATCATCATCATCTTCGTGGAGAGATTTGAAGTTTTCCGGCAATTAGGTCCTTTTTAATGGCTTCATTCTACAACGATTTAACTTGTTTCTGAAACTCGCTTTTCTCATTCCTGAGCATTTTATTTGTCTCTTTGAGCTTCTCGATTGTTTGCACTGATATAAAACAAACAACAATGAAAAGTATGATACCAATCAATATATACTTTCTTTAAAAAAAGAAGATGATTCTCCGTGAACTTAACACGGGGATGGTCATTCTCCATAATTTTAACACAGGAAATGGCTATTCCACTACCAAACTACAGGCAAATAGCGACTGAATTATTAGCGAGGGACAACTCGGTCGCCTATTAGCGATTGAAAGGCGACTGATAGGCGATCGCGTAGTTTATTGAAATATATCATAATGGTAGCGACTAACTAGCGACATGGTAGTGACGGATAATGTCTAACGACGGACTAGTGACGGTTGAATCCGTCGCTACGTTTCAGTAGAAAGAGATGGTTTTATTTTCATTCTGAAAATTTTCCCTCCTCTCTTCCCCCTCACTTCCCCGATCACCCGACCCCTCCGGTGTCCCCCCCTCCGACGACCCCCCCTCCGGCGACCCCCCCTTCAGGTACTCTTTTTTCCTCCTCTTCCTTTCATTTTCCCCCTAATTTTAGGATTTTTGCAATTTTTTTGCTTATTAGGGTTTCGATTATGGGCGAGGGGTTTCGACTAGGTAGTCGAAGACGTAGCACGTGTTCTCTACATGTATTGTTGCTACGTCTTCAAATGGTAGGGTGCTAACTTATGTTATTGGATTGAATTGATACTAAATAATTGATTTGTGAGAGAGGTCAACAATCAGTTATTTACCCCCTCGCCCATTTACCAAATCCTATATACCAAGTGTTCGACGAAATGTCTCTTAGGACTTTTTAGGCTTTACATTCAAATGTAATTAGATTTTATTATTGTATATATACTGCGGATTGTGTGTACTGTTCTATGTAAATTGGTTATGATTTGATGGGTTAAAATTGCTTAAGGGAGGCTCGAGCCTGTAGATACTTCTCTGTCTGGTATGCCCTGCTGTACAGAGCCGTTTCTTGGGTTTTTAACATGTTATTTCACATACTAATCATCCTAATAGCCTAGCATAACATCTGTGCATTGTCCCTTGGCTCATGGCTGTGGGATATGGCAAATTCTAGCCCCTTCTTATACTTTCATGTCCCATTTCTACTTGCTGTTCTGTTCCCTGTGAGGTGATGTCCTGTATTTTGACATTAGATGCCTACATTACCTCTGTCTCAGATCTTATATGCTTTGTACCATCCTACATTGTTGGGCAGTCTCTATTCATCAAAATTTTGTCCATTACACACATGCATCTGTCCACTGTTCAGTTCCATGGTTCTACTTCTAATCTACTTGTAATGATTGAACCACCCATAGAACACTCTATCTTAATCTCCATTGGCCATTTGCTCGACTGGCCCAATCCATTCATTGTTTTAACCCTACTGTCATGTCCTTGGATTCATGTCAACCCTATGTCACCCATGTTTAGATATTGAGCTAAAATATCCCATTTCCATAAACTTACTGTTCTGTGGCTATTGACTACTTCATGACTGTTCAGTCATATGTGGATGTTCAATACTTGGTTGATGCACTTCGAAATAAGGCCTTAAGCCAAGTTTTACAAAATGTTTTGCCTTACACTACAGTAAATTGCATACTTGCATTATCCCCTGCATGACATGCCTGCACTGAGCTATGTTCTGAACCTTGCATAATCCACTGCAGAGACCAACATGCCCTACATGTATACACATTATCTGATACACTGCATATTGATGCCCTGTATCCATATTTCACATAGCCTGACCTGTATCAGGAAACTGTATATAAACCATGCATTCATTCATTACCACTGCACCTTGAGATGTCCTACACTCATCTTTATTGCATTTATCCACTACATATCCATGTATCAGAACTTCTACTTCACACTGCATATTGGGATATCTGCAACCCAATTAGTCACTGCACACACACCCAATTGCATGTCTTGCATACTTAGATATATGTCTTGCTCACTCCTTCATTGCATTAACCAATGCAATCGAGCCACAACACATGACTATCCTGCATTACCTTGATTGAACCCTGCAATGTATTCATCCACTACATATCCTAACATCTATCCTGCATCATTGCAGTATCAGAAACCCACTTGATGTCTGTTTTAGAAGTTAAGCATCTGTCCAGTCCCTCTTATTAGAATTTTATCACTACATTCATTGCTCCATCTTGCATTTGTATGGATTATAGTGTTGAACTTTAGGATTTGGATTTTAGACCTTGTTCCAATCCTCAAATCATGTTAGTTATCATTCTTTATGTTCTGAATTACTCTATATGCCAATCCATAGTAGTATTAGCCTAGGTACAGCCTCTTGATTGCCCTTCCCTTTTTGTTCAGTCTTTGGATATCCAAATGTTCAGATACCATAAGAGTTTGTCCTGCATACTTGTCATGCCCCGCTCCCGTAGGAGCGATCGTCCTCGCAAAGGCATGATGCCGTACGAGCCTAGATTGCGCTCGTGCAAGGCAGTCTCATGACGGCCGATTACATCGACGACGACAGGGTCATCGCACAGAAGTTCCAAAAAGAAATATTGAACATGCAGCGGAATTTAAAATCAAAACACAAGTTATTCAACAGAAAGCTCTTTATTGATATTGAAACAAAGGTTACAGTGGGGCGCAGGGTCAAAATTACAAGTCACTCAAGCTCACTCTTCTCACATTACAAGATCACTCAGCTCTCTCTCATCTCTCAAATACAGTCTTAAGCCAGCGGATGCTACGGAAGGCGACGTCCATACATTATGTCATGTATAAGTCTTGAATATATGTGGCCGTACGCTTCGAATCACCAAGGAACTCCATGCCTCGACACATACAAGCGAGCTCCGTGCCACGAGCTTCTACTCGTATATGCACATAGAAACTATGTGGGTGTCATTACTCAACTGTACTGGTGGAATGAGCTCCTCGCCCACCCATACAAAACTAACACGTTTGATTTACTTTATATAACGTAGTCCCTTTATGATTGTCTTCCAACTCTTTCCTTAGGATCAGTTTTATGACAGACACCTGGGCATACTTGTGTCTGAGGACCATCCCATGCTTGCAACAACAACGTCAACTTATGCTTTGCCTCTAGACCCTCCTCGTGTCAACAACGTTAACCTATCAAGTTGTGTTTGCCTTATGGCCCAAAATCGGAGATGCAACTACACGATAGATTCCATTTTTGTGTGACCGTGCTACAAACCCTTGCTGAGGCCGTGCTTCACAATTCAACAAGACTTAACCATATCGCCGCCTTGCGGCCCTTACCGCCAAGCGGCCCTTGCTACTTTGATCACCAACTGACCCAATCAAGACTTCTGAACGATCAAGACTTCTGAACTGACCCAATTAAGACTTGTGTCGATCGACTTTGCCTTGCGGCGGTTCTTGACTCAAACTCCAGACAACTCAGATCCAACAAATGCACTTATATGCCAAGACTTACGACTCGACGCCACACCCCTGTGCCAAGCATGTTACCTATGTTGAAGCCACATCTTAGGCCCCAATCATCATATTCTACCTTGTATACACCTTCGACTCGACTCAATTCCAAAGGCATACGCGCGGATAGCCGCCATTTTGCCGACATATATATGAACACGGGTCACTGGCATGACAAGCCATCCTGGACTCATAGCTGGCATATAGGATGGTACGGTCAAAGCAAGAGCGAGCCCCAATGACCGTCCACCGAATACCTATTGCCTCTACCTGGCACAGCTATACCTATTTCCTCCTAGGCCGGATCGGTCCTGTGGCCCCAGGTTGTCAATCCGAGGAAACCCTTCCTTTTTACCTTGTACAAGTTGTCCATGACCATGTAAGACTCGACTCAAACTGACGTCTCACACGGTCATCCTTCTTTCAGTGTTACCATCACTTTCAAAACTAAGTTCAAGACTTCTATCCTTGAGACCCCTCGACGACCCACGGTCGTGAGCATTCTTTCCTTGTTATCCTATCATTTTGTTCAACTCATGAATGCCTATTTGATAGTCCTTTCTCAAAACTCACTTTGAATCAATTGTGGTCCTTGCCTTAAACACTAAGTCCGTGCACCGTACCTTAAGCCAATCGTGCTCTACTCAACACTCCTGTCCGAGTCGATGGGCCTTGAGATCGTGGGGCTACTTAACTTTGACAAAACGCGAAAGAGCAGGACGATACTTGTAATGTCTTAGGTCGACCGGCATAACTTTGCCTAACTTAACTTCGTAACAACTTAACGAGCAAAGGCTGCATCAAGTTTTGCCTTAATGGATCGTGCCGTACACACATTCGACTTGAATGACCAAGTCACTCGGGTGCCTAGACTTAGGTCACAAACCGCTCAATGTAACTTAACTCATGGGCAAGCCAAGGCTATGCCAAGCCTTGGACGATGGAACCGTGCATGCTTTATGAAGCATTCATGCGGACGACGCCTATGACTTAGGCTACGATCATAACTTCGCCTACTCAACCAACTTTCCTTCTTCCAAGCCACGGAACGAAGGACGGAGTATCATTTTCAAAGCACGCCGTGCACCAACTCTAAGCCGACCGTTGGACCTTTCCATATTCTAACTCAATTCGACCCGTCGGGATTATTTCCTTTATCTATGTGAATTCATCTCTTTTATTATTAATCCTACTTGTGCAAGTTGAAAACATGCGATTTATTATGTGAAGGCTAAGATGAGGCAAGTTCACCGAAACTACCCCACCTGAACGAGCGGTCGCCTCGACCGAGCGATGTCTTCGAGCAGCCGTTGCAAGGCTAAGTCCGAACACCGTCGGCATTTCGATTCCTCCGATTGACTGAGCGGGACGGGGCACTACATCATACACCACTCAGAAAAAGTTTCATCCTCGAAACTAATTGAGTACACTTATCGACTTATCACTTTACTCAAAATTCAAGGACTCTCGCACACACTTCTCCTATGCGTTCCCTCAAATCCGAGCCACGCTCGTACTACCCTCAATCTTTTCTTTGAAATACTATTTCAAAATCCTAGACCCTTTTCCATTTCTCTAGTCTCACTTGATTCAACGTATCACTTAGTTGGATCGTGCACATATTCTAGGCGTTCCCAAAATACATGCAATTCGGCCAAGCCTTGTGATAGAGAATCCGCCATCACCACTCGAGTCGGATCGTGTACATATTCAAGCGTCCCTGATATACGTACATGTCAACCGAGACTCGCGAGTGGTGCCTCCATAAATCCTACCACTTCGCACTCGAACGTCTACTTAACCGCTAGGCTATGCCTTTTCGTCAGTATTGAAATCATAGTTCCCAAATAATAATATCAACACTGTCCCCATCCTAAGGTCAAACCAAATTGATAGTATAGATTTTTCTACCCAAGCTCGCATCACTCCGACTTCTAACTTCGAGCATAAATTTCCTGCACATATCCCGACATTCGTCGTACGGGGTTCGAGTCATTCAGCAAAGCCATCCTACGACAACAAGCATTCAACCAATCCTTGACATGAACATATCACTCGTCCACTAAGCAACTTGCATAGTCTATCTCTTCAAACACGTCTGCTATAATCTGCCTATCAATCCTTCCAAGTCAAGCATGCTACGACATAATTCTCCGCTAAACCATAGTTCACATTCCATACTCCCTAAGTCATTTATCCCAATTCACGAAATCGATCACAAGGTCATCTGACTTAACAATACATTGCGCCCCGATCTTACGCGAGTCAGATTATTCACGGTGGGCACGAATCACTATGCATGCTCTCGCGAGATAATTATTCTCATCGGGACGTAACTCTTGTTTTGAGTCTAGACTAATTTATTCTCGATATGCGAATTGGATCTACTTAATCCTCAAGTTTATTTTATTCATCAATCACAAGTCCTAACATCCTTAAATTTTCCTTCGCATCAAACCAACAAGTCGAGATAATCAACATTGCCGCGTCCAAATTTTCTGAGTTTGATCATTCCTGCGACATGAATCATCATGTCAACGCTCACGCAAAATGATCGTCCCAAATCCAACGCGACGCATGTGCGAAGCTAGAGTTGCGCTCGCACAAGGCAAGAATGTCGATGCTGTGGTTATCCGTGTAACCCTCAAGATACTTCTATTTTCATCCAACATTCATCTCAATAAAAATCCTAAGTATAGCATACAATCGAACAATAACATTTGCACGATCGTCCTTCGCCGAGTCAGAGTACCCCCGAGTTATCGCATATCGATCTTTGATACGCCTCAATACCATCGACGATATGCATAACTTGACGATCTTCCTTTGCAACCAATTTCGAATCGTGCAAATGATACTATCGTTCGACATGATAATCTCCTCGACATTGAAATTCAAGTTCGATTATTATCCCTCGAATCATTCACAACATCAATTTTCTCAAACCAATTTCACGTATTGTTCATCCGTTTATCTAAAGTCATCGACCAACGTATTTCCTCAATTTGTATCATTCTTTGCTAACTCAAATCATCGAACATCATTCAATCCAATCCTTAGAGTCATTGCGTAACTTCAAAATTCAACTTTTCATGTACGCTATCTATCTGTCGTGCTAACTCTTCATATACGATCCACATCAATTTCCTCGATCAAGTCATCCATTCGTACACCTTAACTTTTTTCTCGATTCGATTTTACCTACTCAATCATTTTCGCATTTCATACTCGCACAATCCTCAATCCCGTGTACGTTTCGTGCGCATTATTTCTAGTATGTTCGAATCAACACTTCAAACTTCAAGACTAAACTTATTTAATGATACTCGCTCTACGGCTTTGCATAACACAATGCTTGCTGATGGACTCACCAACACTCCTCATCCTTAATCGATCGATCGACATCCCTGAGGCTATCGCATACACCACTCAGGGATGAAGTCATTCAACAATTCCTCAACTTATCATTCGATTCACAATCATCTTCTTCGAATCCCGTTCAAACTATTCCTTAAAATCCAAGCACGCTCATCTATATCGCACTGACGTTATCGTCGCTCGATAGCACCCTTATCAATGATCAACTCACTTTACTCAATCGAGTTCAACTCATTCTTTCTCGATACTATTCAATTCCCGTACTCGACTTTGCTAAGGTCGACACAATCCTTGGTGTATATGCCCAGCCCGACTTAGCCAACCGTGCTTACGTAAACCATCTTTTTATTTTATCAAAAACTGTTCTTCTACGTTTTGCAAAATTAATAGACTTATTGTATGGACATCCGTGGGACAACTGAGAGAGAGCGCACCAACGATATCAACTTTACGGAAGCAACAATTCAGAGTTTGCAAAAACAACGGAGTTAAAGAATTCAATCGATAGTCCATGGACGTAAAGCCGTGCTCTGATACCATTATGTCACGCTCCATTCCCGTAGGAGCGATCGTACTCGCTAAAGCGTGATGCCGCACGAGCCTAGATTGCGCTGATACAAGACAGTCTCATAACGGTCGATTACATCGGCGGCGATAGGGTCGTCGTACAGAAGTTCCAAGCAGAAACATTGAACATGCAGCAGAATTTAAAATCAAAACACAATTTATTCAACAGAAAGCTCTTTATTGATATTAAAACAAAGGTTACAATGGGGCGCAGGGCCATGATTATAAGTCACTCAAGTTCACTCTTCTCACATTGCAAGATCACTCAGCTCTCTCTCATCTCTCAAATATAGTATTGAGCCAGCGGATGCTATGGAAGGCGACGTCCATACATTATGTCCTATATAAGTCTTGAATACATGCGTCCGTACGCTTCAAAACGCCAAGGAACTCCGTGTCTCGACACATCCAAGCGAGCTCTGTGCCACGAGCTTCTACCTGTGCCTGCACATGGAAACTATGTGGGTGTCAGTACTAAACTATACTGGTGGAATGAGCTCCTCGTCCACCCATAAAAAACTAATACGTTTGATTTACTTTGTGCAACGTAGTCCCTTTATGATTGTCTTCCTACTCTTTCCTTAGGATCAGTTTTATGACAGATGCCTGGGCATACTTGTGTCTGAGGACCATCCCATGCTTGCAACAACAACATCAACTTATGCTTTGCTTTTAGACCCTCCTCGTGCCAACAACGTTAACCTATCAAATCGTGTTTGCCTTACGACCCAAAATTGGAGACATAACTATACGATAGATTCCATTTCCGTGTGATCGTGCTACAAATCCTTGCTGAGGCCGTGCCTCACAATTTAACAAGACTTAACCATATCGCCACCTCGCAGCCCTTGCCGCCAAGCGGCCCTTGCTACTTTGATTACCAACTGACCCAATCAAGACTTTCGAACGATCAAGACTTCTGAACTGACCCAATCAAGACTTGTGTCGACCGACTTTGCCTTACGACGGTTTCTGACTTAAACTCCAGACAACTCAGATCCAACAAATGTACTTATATGCCATGACTTACGACTCGATGCCACACCCCTGTGCCAAGCATGTCGCCTATGTTAAAGCCATATCTTAGGCCCCAAGCCTCATGTTTTAACTTGTATACACCTTCGACTCGACTCAATTCCAAAGGCATACGTACGGATAGCCGCTATTTTGTTGACATCTATATGAACATGGGTCACTAGCATGACAAGCCATCCTGGACTCATAGCTGGCGTATAGGATGGTCCGGTCAAAGCAAGTAGCGAGCCCCAATGACTGTCCATCGAATACCTGTTGCCTCTACCTGGCACAACTATACCTATTTTCTTCTAGGCCGGATCGGTCCTGTGGCCCCAGGTTGTCGATCCGAGGAAACCCTTCCTTTTTACCTTGTACAAGTTGTCCATGACCATGCAAGACTCGACTCAAACTGACATCTCACATAATCATCCTTCTTTTACTGTTACCACCTCTTTTAAAATTAAGTTCAAGACTTCTATCCTTGAGACCCCTCGACGACCTACGGTCGCGAGCATTCTTTTCTTGTTACCCTATCATTTTGTTCAACTCATGAACGTCTATTTGATAGTCCTTTCTCAAAACTCACTTTGAATCAATTGTGGTCCTTGCCTTAAACACTAAGTCCGTGCACCGTGCCTTAAGCCAATCGTACTCTACGCAACACTCCTGTCCAAGTCGACGGACTTTGAGATCGTGGGGCTAATTAACTTTGACAAAACGTGAAAGAGCGGAACGATACTTGTAACGTCTTAGGTCGACCGACATAACTTTGCCTAACTTAACTTCGTAATAACTTAACGAGCAAAAGCTGCATCAAGTTTTGCCTTAATGGATCGTGCCGTACACGCATTCGACTTGAACGACCAAGTCACTCGGGTGCCTATACTTAGGTCACAAGCCGCTCAATGTAACTTAACTCATGGGCAAGCCAAGGCTATGCCAAGCCTTGGACGATGGGACCGTGCATGCTTTATGAAGCATTCATGCGGACGACGCCTATAACTTAGGCTACGATCATAACTTTGCCTACTCAACCAACTTTTCTTCTTCCAAGCCACGGGACAAAGGACCGATTGTCATTTTCAAAGCACGTCGTGCACCAACTCTAAGTCGACCGTTGGACCTTTCCATATTCTAACACCATTCGACCCATCGAAATTATTTCCTTTAGCTATGTGAATTCGTCTCTTTTATTATCATGCCTACTTGTGCAAGTTGAAAACATGTGATTTATTATGTGAAGGCTAAGATGAGGCAAGTTCACCGAAACTACCCCACCTGAGCTGTTTGCCATGAAATATAAAAGAGTAGAACAGTTTTATGGGAGGACTGGACTTTTACTTCACGTTACAAACTCGCTTGTACAAAGAAAGCCTAGGGACGAAAACCTAGGTACAACAATCTAAGTACCATTGTTTATTTTTGATTCTAGGGGGTGACGATAGAGGCTCGAAAAAGCGATGGCAGCTCTGCCTTACTCCTTGGACGATCGGACGTAGTCTTGGCTCCTATGACGAGATGGTTGGCGTTGATGAAGAAATGCTATTCTTGTTCTCCTCGTATTGCTCTTCTGGCTTCTCTCTCTCTGGATTGATCTCTGTGGGTTTTTCTCTCTGATTATTGGGGGAGTGTCTCTCTGTATGTGCGTATCTCTCTCTGTCAGTATCCTTTTGCAAGGGAATGGCACCCTGCTATTTATAATGGTGGGAGCATCATTAGGGTTACAATGATTGCCCATTCTCAAAGTGGCGACGGCCTGGTAAATGATCAATCTGGACCATTAATCTTGAGCGTGAAGGATCTGGACCATTAATGAGGATTATGCCAAATCATGTCAGTCATTAATGTTGATTACAATAAATCCCCATCATGATGATTTGCTGATATCTGCAAATCTGAATGAATCAATTTAATTCATTCTCTTGCCACATGTCCCAAATCATTGGGATCTGACCCAAAATTTGATTATCTTTAGGACATGTGTCCTGTCATCGTTGTTGAGCCGCATGAGGGGCGTTCATATTTGGGCCGCATGAAGGTCGTCATGACCGAGCCACATGAAAGACTTCATGACCGAGCCGCATGAATAGTCTCTATACTCGAACCGCATGAAGGTCATCATGACCGAACCGCATGAATATGTTCATGATCGAGCCGCATGGGAGTCTTCATGGCCGAGCTGTATGAGAGTCTTCATAGCCGAGCCGTATGGATTTCTTTCACGATCGAGCCGCATGGGGGACCTTCATGATTGGACTGCATAGGCTTCTCTGTACTGGCTATGTGAACTGGACGCATAAACTTACCTCGAGTGCTGTGAAGATTTTCTCCAATTCCCTAGGAAGATAGTGCTCTTTGTGTCAGTCATCATGACTTCTTTACGTCAGGGCTGTCAGCTGTCAGCCGTCAGAGCATTAATTGTCAGCCGTCAAGGCATTAATTGCGTTTGAAAGATGCTGGTTACAGCCGTTCTAAAAAAAGATACGTGGCTTCCCTCTGCTGGCCGCATGGAGTCCACTCTGTGTTTGAGCCGCATGGGGCTCTTGAGCCGCATGTGGCCCCTTGGCCGTATGGATCATATTTCTCTTCATTTTCATGCTTCTACAAGACTCCCTTCAAAGTTTTCAATTTACAAAATTGAAATACTTTGAATAAGAAGCATGATTATGCCAGAGCCGCATGGATGTATTCCGTCCTAGCCGCATGGATTTGACCAGCCGCATGATTATCTCAACCGCATAACTCTCTGAGCCGCATGGGCTATTTTGGCCGCATGAGCTTCTTGTCACGTCTTTCTGCCACGTGTGCAAATCTTCTGTGAATCTCCTGCATTTAATGCTCTTGATTTACTGCAGATTTTAAGAGCCGCTTTCTTGGGCTAGGATCCCAAGAGTCAGGCTATTATTCAGCCGTTTTGCCTCGATGACCGAAGAGTCGGTTATCAATTTGCACGCCGATCGAGGCATTCCTTCTTTGTCTATAAATAGGAACACTCTCGTTCTAGGAAATCTTCTTTCTCTCTTCTATCTTTTGCTATTCTAACTCCTTTCTCTCCCAAGCACCCATGGCTCCCAAGAAGGCTGCTGCGTCGAAGGCTACGAAGGGCAAGGCGGTCGCTTTTACGGCGGCTGCGGCAACGAACGTGGCCACTCTTCCGCCGGTCGCTGTTCATTTTGTTCATCCCGACGTTCATCCACCCATCGCTGGTAAGGGCATTACTTTAGAACCCTAACTGCCATGGCTCTGCTGCATAATTTATGCACAAGTCGCACATTTAAGGTTCGTCGATATGACCGCATAAGCACTTCGCCCAGGAGGCCGCATGGGCTTGTCATACTCGATCTAAACCGCATATATATTTTCAGTTTGAGCCGTATGAGCGTAGTTCACTTTTGAACCGCATAAGCTCATCTGTTTGTGGCTGCATGAGTCTGTCTGTTCAGGGCCGCATGAGTCTGCGTGGACTTTGAACCGCATAGTCTCACCCGAATCCGAGCCGCATTAGCGCCTAGGTTTGTCGGTTGAGCCCATGAACCTTGAACCGCATAGGCCCTTCCGAACCCAAACCGCAGAAGCTTCATAAGCTCATCTGAACTTGGTTTGTATGGACTTGTCTGACTCGGAGCCGCCGAAGGCTATGATGAACCGAACCGCATAGACTCATCTGATTCTGAGCCGCATAAGGCTGTGATGAATCGAACCGCATTGACTCATCTGGTTCTGAGCTGCATGAGGCTGTGACGACCCGAGCCGCATAGGCTCAAATGATCTTTCCAATGCTTCTTGTTCTGACTATCTTCTAATCTTATTTCTTTCGTCTTTCTTTAGTGAACCTGCCAGTAGATCCTGCGGGGAAACTTTTGGTTGGCTTGAATCAACTTGCTTCGGATGTGCGACGGGACGATTTAGTTCGTCAAGTGTCAGGGCAGCTCCTTTTTAATGAGCCCTTGGAGCGACTGAATGTTATCAGGGTTCAATCTTTCCAATTCCTTAGCGACATGATGAGCTCCGGGGAGTCAAATGGGAAGTATCTAAGGCCGGTCTTCCTCTTTGGGGATGCATTTATCATAAAAAACTCCCGTGTGCTGGATATCTCTGAGAGTTGGGATTTTAGTCTGGATGGGATGCCGATTCATATTCCTATTATGAAGCGTCATTTCCCTCTTGCGTGGTTCAACATGATCTTATTGGACAGGCAGATGACAGACTCCCTCACTCCAACCAGACCGGGGATGTTTGTTGGTAACATCCGTTACAACAAAACTACTGGGTCAGTACGCGCGATCAAGGATCCGGCCAGTCGATCTGTGATAGGGTTAGCTCCAGGTACTTTTATCAACACACCCGGTCCTAACTTCTCATTCTCTCAGGCTGATACCTTCCTGAGCCAGCTTGCTCGCAAAGGATCCTATCCTGTTGACAGATTGGTACTACCGAGCTGGTTACACCCTATTCCCCCATGGGCTAACCTGACCTCGTGGATTCTGCAGAACTACGAGGCATTTTTGCGAGAAGTCAATCTTTATGATGCTATCCGGGGTACCAGCCACAGATTGCCCATTAATAAGCCGTTATTCATGGCCCTTCTGGAGATGTATAATCATCGGACAGGAACTTTCTTCACACCTGTAGGGGAGTTGGCGCTCGAAATCATGAGATGTATGCTGTCTCCAAGCTTCCCTGGGGAGACGAGCCCTTCGAAGCGTACACTCCAACGAACGAGGAGTTCCAGGATCTAGATCGACGATTCCCAGGCTTCGTCACTGTGTACCAAGAACTGTTATGTCACCATAGTACCTGTCACCAAACGGCTATTAAGAAAAATGATAGCTCGGAAGGGGACACTCCCCATACCAACTTCTGGGTCTCCTATCTTTTTAAATTCAGTGCTGCTGGCCGAGTTACTTCCCGAGGTCGTCAAACTCCTAGGGAAGTAGAAGGCTTGGTGTCGACCGCTAGGAGGTCGAAGTCTAAGAGTGACAAGTTTGGGAGCCAGATTGACTCCTTCAGCTACTTTTATTGTGGTACTCGACGGCTGTCAGAGAAGGCACTCTTGGCAGGCTTTTTAATGGTGTGGCTGCACAATTATGTGGTCTCAGGAGGGGCAGGTTCCATCGAGAGGATCGGCCGTCACTTTATTCTTCCCGCCGTGAAGCTGGCCTTTGGGGTCAGGCTGGCTCTTCTTTCCGCAATGGTGTGCAGCATTCATCATGGTCTCCGCGCCTTCTCGTCCAAGGTCGTCGCTCGTGACATGGTGACGGACTTTGAACGAATAGAGTTGCCTTATCATTACCTGCTGGGGTGGCTGCTGTTGCATTATCGGTCTTTGATGAGGCCTAGGACGGGAGACGATGTTACGGACGACGACGCTTTTCTTTTCCGACACCGTCATCAGCCTCGGGAATATAGTACCATGCCGGTGTGTCGGAGGATGCTGGCGAGGGCGGACGGATATGATTTCTTCGTGTCCGTTTTCCGTTTTACCGACCAGAAAGTGAGGAGTGTCCATGCTTATGGCGTTGGATCTCCTCATTTCTTACCTGAGAAGATGCGTTTCTGGTTGCGTAACATTCGCCCGGCGCATTTAGTTTATCGCAACCGCAACACCGTGTACCTGGAGCCCTACTTGCCTAGTAGGTTTATCCGTCAATTTGGGTACAGTCAACCATTTCTCGGGCGTCCCAGTTCCAGCCTGGGATTTGAGGGTAGCATCCTTGATGGGATTAGGGCATGGAGCTACTATGACACTTGTCATACTCGAACTAGTTTCTTTGTTCCTGCAGCAAATGCGCTGGGAGAAATCTTGCATATGGCGGGCTTATACCATGTTACGGTAAACCAGCCTCCTATTGATTTTGACTCGAGGACTAGCTTCATCGTGGGCACTCGTTTGGCGGAGAAGGCTACGGTGCCGAAGGCGAAGAAGAAAGGGGCGAATAGGGTTCCCGTGCCTGATTTCGAGTCCTTTGACACAGCTGAGGAAAACAACGAGCGGGACGACGAGGACCCTCTCTCTTCTGGTAGCGGAGCGGCGGCGGATCAACCGCCCATCATGGCGGATGAGATGATGACGGATCAACCGTCGGTCGTATTAGATGAGGTGGTAGATCAGTTGCCGCCTGTACCAGAGGTGGTGATAGTAGAACTACCGTCTGCCGTGCCTGGCCCCCCGCGTAAGCAAGGCAGGCATGAGTCTACTGACGGGGGAGTAGCCTTTTCCGTAAAGAGAGCTGCGGTCAGACCTCATAGGCTACTTATTACGGAGACGGGTGAAAATGCTGACGCTGCTCCGGAGGTACGACTACGTTGGAGCTATCTCCTCGTTGTGGCTTTCTTTTTTCTTGGAGATATAACCTAACCATTTTTTCTTTGTAGACGTCTGACGAACCAGGCTCTCCTGAATCGTCTGCTGCCCCTGGAGTTGATCCGGTCCTTGCTGCTTTGATTAGCGACATGTATGCCGCGGTCCTTTCTGTGGGGGCTCTCTCAGCGGCGGCTGGGGGCTCCCAGGTTGCAGAGGCCTCGGTCCGGGGTGACGAAGGTTTCCTCGGGCCTGTCTCCGAGATCGCTGAACTTCAGCAAGGCGACGCCGATCTCGTTGCATCCCCTCCCGAGGGTACAGGGGCGGAGGAGTCTATTATATCCGACTCGGAGGCCGCTGGTGGAGAGGTTGTGGTGGCCGTAGGCGAACCTTAGCCTCTACACTCTTCCGCTGGTAAGATAAGCCAAATATTGACTAGTGAGGGGGCTTATTTGCTCTATCAACATATCCTCCAGGTCAAATCGATTCATGGTTGTCTTGGCCCTACAGGTCCTGACCCTTTACTTCCCACAGTGGATGTTCTTGGGGAAGGCTCGGCCTGCCGCGATCCGGGGGAAATGAGCGTTTCCTCTCCTTCACCGACTCATGTCGAGGGGCCTCCTGCCAGCTCCGGGCAGATGGAAACGGAGCTTGTTCCGGGAGCGATGGTTTTTGTCTCATCCTCTGCTGCTCATACGGCTTCAGAGACCGACTTTTCGGTCCTGCCGAGCATTCAAGTTCTGTGGGCTGCTGAAGAGGAGTTGACCGCTGTTCAGGTGTCCTTCCATACGGAGTTTGTTTCCCTCGTGGCAGGAGCGGCAGATTCTGTCGTGTCTTCTTCAGTGCTGCCAGCTACACTCCCATTGATGCCGGCTTCT
The DNA here is from genome assembly GCA_029216955.1 of Iris pallida. Lineage (NCBI taxonomy): Eukaryota > Viridiplantae > Streptophyta > Magnoliopsida > Asparagales > Iridaceae > Iris > Iris pallida. The sequence goes on along the minus strand of JANAVB010001599.1, from coordinate 231,465 downwards.
TCGGAGGCTCTGGACGAGGTGTCGCAGGATGTGGTCGACAGCTTCTACCGCCATTTAAAGAGGGGCGTAGATGCTGCCGTAGAACGGGGGACCCCTTTTTCTCTGTCCCTGCGGTGTGCTCGGGGTCAGATTGAAACTTTGAAGACTCTTCCTGGCGGGGTGGGGTTGGCTGCGCTCCTGGAGCCCAAGTTGGCAGAGGCAGATTAGCTCGTGACCCGATTGCTGGTGTTACGGCAGGCTGACTTGCCTGCTGCGATTGAACGGGAGCGGGGCTTCCTTATTGCCGCTCGGGATAGGATAAAGCTCGCTCGAGACACTACCGGGCCAGTTGTGAAGGGAGACCTTGACAAGCTTTCCGCTTCGTACGACAGGCTGGGTCGTCGAAGTCACGCTTGTAGGGCTCGGAAGGAGGCTGCTTTTCGTGGAATAGCTGACACGAAGGAGCGAATTCTCGCACTTAAGAAGGAATTGGTCTTCCTAGAGTCGGAGCTGAGGGCTGCTCATGCGGAACAGGAGTCAATTGTTCAGGAGGCCGAGAAGGTTTTTCGATCTTCTGTTAACCTGGAGCGGGCTTTCAAGAAATTCGAGGACAACTGGCAAGCTCACGCTCATCTGGAGGACGAGGCGGCGCTGACCCAGGAGGTGGAGCGTCGAGCTAGACAGAGGTTTGAGCGGTCGGTTGCCTTGCTGACGGACCGTCTCATGACACTATGTGCCCCAGAGCAGTGATCGGTTTTCTGTTTTCTTTTGTTCCTTTTTCCCTTCTCTTTTTTTTCTTTTTATCAAGGGATATGATCCCAGATGATGTAGTACTTTGAATTTTAAATAAATGAGCATGTTTCGACTCATCTTCTCTTTCTTGTACTTGTGGTGTTTGTGGAATTGGCCCTGCTGGGGGATTATTTGTGGACCTGTTACCCTAGGCGTACCTTGGTTTTAGGTACGGATAACAAGTTTGGTCAGGATATCTGAAACAGCCATGTCAAAGTGGTCATGGATGTCAAAGTGGTCATGGGTGCTCTCGGTATTGGGAAAAGGGAATGCCGTAGAGCGGCTGGGCTCCTGGGGCATGATGAGATGGTGGATTTATGCTAACAAACTTAGCAGAGGATATTTGTGGGCCTATTATCCTTGGCGTACCCTGGTTTAGGATACGGATAATAGGATGAAAGAAAACCAACATATTTTGCACAGAGGTTATGAGGACATGGCAAGCATGAGGGTTTTATCGTAGAATCTTCCTGCTCAGAGGTAATGAGGACATGGCAGGAGTGACTTCACGGAAGATATTTGTGGTCAACAGAGGACATTTGTGGTCAACAGAGGACATTTGTGGTCAATAGAGGACATTTGTGGTCAACAGAGGACATTTGTGGGCCTATTATCCTTGTCGTACTCCGGTTATGGGTACAGATAATAGGTTGAAAAGGGAACCAACATACTTACTCAGAGGTGATGGGGACATGGCAAGTATGAAGGTTTCTTCTACGGAGCCTTCCTACTCAGAGGTAATGAGGACATGGTAGGAGTGGGCTCAATGAAGAGGGGGTACATAAAACGACTCAGAGGTAATGAGGACATAGAAGTTCTATGTAGGGGGTGATTTATTTTTGGCGGAAGTGAAACGACTCAGAGGTAATGAGGACATGGCCGTTTTGGAAATTTGTGGATCGCTTACCCTTTTTTGTGCACTGGAAGTGCGGGTAGTGGATCATGAGGGGGGATCTCTTACAGGAAGAAAGTTCAGAGGTATGATCATACATGACTTACTATCTGAAAGAGTGACCGGGATGTAAGTTCAGAGGCACCAGCGGGTACACGACTCGATATTGTGAAAGTGTGAGTTCAGTGGTACCATCGGGCACATGACTCGATAATTTGGGAAATGTGAGTATGAGTTCAGCGGTACCAGTGGGTACATGACTCTGGAATATAGAGAATGGTGAGTGTGAATTCAGCGGTACCAGCGGGTACGTGACTCGATGATTTGGAAAATTGTGAGGGTGAGTTCAGCGGTACCAGCGGGTACGTGACTCGATGTTTGGAAAATGTGGGGATGAGTTTAGAGGTACCAGCTGGGGATGAGTTTAGAGGTACGGAAATGTACATAACTCGACACTCTGAGATGTCTCGAGGATTTTGTTTCAGACATAATACTTCTTTAGGAACTGGCCGTTGATGGGCAACATGAGCAAGTCTCCATTTTGCTTTGCGAGGCGGTAGGCGCCGTTGGAGAATACGGCTTCAATGATGAACGGGCCTTCCCATTTTGGTTGGAATTTATCGACGGTTTTATGCGTCATAACCATCGGCCTCCGAACCGCCAGAACGAGATCGCCTACTTGGAATGTCCTGACCTTGACCTTCTTGTTGAAAGCTCCGGAGATTCTGGCCTGATATAGTTCAATTCGCTGTTGAGCTAACAGGCGTTTCTCGTCTAGGGCCTCCAATTCCCGGAGAATTTTATAGTAAGAAGTTACACAAAGTTTATAATAACAACTAAAGCTACTCCTAAGTTAAATAAATGAGAAACAAAACAAAACAAACAAATAACAATTCTCTCTTTCTTTTTTTTTCTTTTTTTTTGAAGGACTGAAACAAAAGTAGAGAAAACATGTTCAAAAATATTTAAGGTACAATCTGATAATCATATGCGTCTTCTTGAAATTATGTTGTCAGAATTCTGCCACGCCAAAAAGCATAGCTGCAATAAACGATAGAGTCCATAATAAGGCATATACCCTATAATCATGTTATCTAGAATTCTTACCACGCCACCCGGTATGGCTGCAAGAAAATCTAGATTTCATAACTAAGATAAGTATAGCTATATCAGGCTCTACGTCCTTGTCATGCTAGCAAATATGACTGCAATAAATTCTAAATTCCATAATAAAGTAGACTTTTACCTTTCTCACTGTCCTTATCAAGTATGTTATCAGGTTATACCTTAATTCAAAAAAAATGTACATATACATATAAATACAAACTCAAATTCAACAACTAACATCAAGATTCAAAATTCAACAATAATCCATCAAAAATTATAAAAATACAGACTCAAATTCAACCACTATCATCAAGATTCAAAATTCAACAATAATCCATCAAAAATTATAAAAATACAGACTCAAATTCAACCACTAACATCAAGATTCAAAATTCAACAATAATCCATCAAAATCAAGTTCAATAACAGGAAGTAAAGGTAATCAAATCAGGGAAAAACAGATTTCAAATCGAAGTTAAAATAAGATTCTCAAGGGTCGTCCCAGGAATCTCTCAAGGAATCCTAACCGTGATTAAGTACCTTCAAAATATATCCTATTCCTACTGCAGGCTGTAGTGGTACTCTTGTTCGAATACCACTACATAAACTCGACCTACATGGGCCACCACTAAAAACGTGTCACGACCCGCACCCTAGAGTAAGGGCACGAGAAGTGGGTACGTCCAGCCTACGCCGCAGTGTCGGCGGTAGAACGCTGTTCTAGGTCATGAACTATAACTAGCATATATGAATACTCTCCATATGGAGGCCAACACAGAGGTACAACTCAATCACAATCTAAGGTAGAATGATAAAGATAGATAAACATGAATTTCAAAAGAGATACAGGAGATAGAAGTCTAAGTGTCTAAGATACATAATCACAGAAATATATCTCAAAACTCAAATACAGTAATCCATAAGTAAATACAACTCCAGACAAAATGAAATAACTATCTAAACAACCTCTACTGTGTCTCCTCTAGGCTAGCAGGCAATCCCAGGCTATCTGTAAAATTTATTAACAGGTCCAGTCAGGACAGGAGCGAACACATTACATTTCAACAGTTCATAGCAGGTTAAAAAATATAATCATGCAGTAAAGTAAGATACAGGTGCTGAAGAATACAGTATGTAAAGAGAGAGAGAAAACTGTAATAGAAATATCTACTATAGGGAACTAACAGTGGCTAGTGAGTCAGAGTACAGGATAGCACATGTGAACGAAACAGATTTGTACATGATCTACACTAAAGAGTTGTACATGATCTACACTATAGAGTTGTACATGATCTACACTACAGAGTTGTACATGATCTACACTATAGAGTTGTACATGATCTACACTACAAAGTTGTACATGATCTACACTAAAGAGTTGTACATGATCTACACTAAAAAGTTGTACATGTATGGTGAAAGCACAGGAGTACGAGATCTGTATAGTACTAATCCGTGATAATGTCGTGACAGCACAAGTAAAGTAATTTAATGTAGAAAATAATTCTAAGCAGGATATGAAATGATCAGAGAATGTACTCGCCTGATATCTGAATGTCCAAGATAAAGATACTGTCCGAGGAGAGGTGTCTGGCTCCTAATTGGAACAGCACAAGTCACAACATGTCCAGAAGGGTAATATAAATCACTACAATGCATTCTACATGAATCTAGGTCAAACTAGGCCAAAGTCAACCCTTGGTCAACTCTGGTCAACTGTACTAGTCAAACTAGGTCAAACTAGGTCATGTCCTAACCCAGCAAGTCTTACTAGGCCTAACCAAGACTATCCTAGCAAGCACACATCAATACAAGGCTATACAAGCCAACATACACCCAACTCTATATAGCATACAATTATTCAATACTCAAATAGGTAAGAATTCACATTGGATATACACTAGGTAATCTATTACTTTAAACTATATATGTCTACACATATATATACATGCATATATTGGTATTCAACATTAGGTCTATAATCATGGCATTTCAAATGGTTATATAAACTTATATATTACAACACAATATGCTAACATATATATAATATACATACATAGCTAAGTTAACTGTATTCATAAATACTTATTTAAGAGGCTATGTGTGTGTATGTGAACATGGCAAAGGGCAAGTGAGGGTTAAATGGGCATACATATCAAAGAGTGTCAAAGTGTAAGTGAACAAAGTGTCAAGTGTAATAGTGTCTACATAGTATAAGGGAACATGAGGTAATATAGGATTTGTGTTAACATAGAACATTACATCTCATTAACTTGTATATTGCATATATTATATCTATTATTACATTACATACTATGGAACCTACATATTCATTACAAGCCATACTTATACATGCTTACATTAGATAGGATACTTACACCTCATACATCATTTATTTAAACATTTACTCATGCTTGCATTCTCTATTTAATTACATAATGTATATACATTAACATGGGTTAAAATCAAATAGAACATTATATTACACACAAGGGTGCACAAAATGCATATACCGAATAGTAACTCCTACTAATAATCAATACTGTACCATCTCAGCATGAATTAAAATCTAGGATTAAAGTATGTTATAGATCTATGTGTTAGCTTTCCGAAACTTCAAACGGATCGCGTTTTTGTTTCCGGAAACTCCCGGAATCGCGAAAACACCGAGAACGCATTTGTTTTTCGTACAGCTGACACTCAAATAATTTTTCAGAAAGTTACAGAAAGAATTAGGCCTATTAATATATGTTTTTGGAAATCTAACTTCAATATGCTTCTTTTAAAAAAATCGGAAGATTAAACCGAGCTTTGAGCTAGAAGTTATGACATTTCTAAGTTAGGGCTGAAATTAAAAATATGGATAAAAATTATGACGGATTTGGGTAGTTTGAGACAAAAGAACACAAGTATATAACATAATTTATCAAGAACTCACTCTCTACACTAATATATATATATGAGACACTATAGAACACATCTCCAATACAAAAATATAAGATTAAACATGTAATAATTCATTCATACATAACAACAACACATAGTGTGTCCAAATTTGGGGTTTTCCCACATGGACACAACCACAACACAAAGGACACTACTATAACCTCCAAATGGCCATAAAATGGACACAAATGGAGATACAACCATGAGAGTCATTCCTATGGGTTCAAAATAGACCTATATGCATAAGAAAATGAAGAGGAGAAGGGATTTATACCTCCCGGTAGATCGAATCGAAGAAAAACCTTCCCGGTGCGATACCGACACGTAGAGATTCCAAAAGGATACCAACGAGCTCCGAATCCTCCCAAACTTGGGTAGCTTCCTCCTTGGCTAGAATGGAGAAGGAAAGAAGAAGATTTGGTGGCAAAATGAAAGGATTTGGTGGAGAAATTGCTAGGGACTGCTCTCTAGGAATTTGGGGAAGAACAAGAGAGAGTGTGGACGAGAATAATGAAATAAAGTTGAGCCTATCCTCTCCCAAAGTGGTTGGCCATATGGGGCTATTTGTCCTATTATGGTAAGGTCCAAAATGCCTCCACTAACCTATTCTATGAGTATTAGGAAAGGGCTAATTGGTTGGGGCTAAATTAGTCATTCTAAAGTCTCTAATCACACTAACCTTATCCATAATAATTAGTCTAACCTCTAACTAAAATATTTCTATCATGTGGACTAAAATTAATATCATTTGGGCCATGCCTAACTAGTGTGTGGGGTCCCACTAGAGTCAAACTACCCCTGGGTCCCCGTTTCAAGTCGGATTGAGTTAAAATTCGAACCCGACTCAAATAACCCTAAAACAATATCATAAATAATAAAATAAATTTTAACCCCAAAATAATATCATAAATAATAAAATAAAATTTAAAAATATTCAAAAATTTAAAATGACAAAAATACCCCTGTTTCTTAAAACTGGGGGTGACAAATCTATCCACCTTAAAAAAAAATTTCGTCCTCGAAATTAAAACAAAGCAATCACAGGAAACACATGCAGAAAACAATCTCATTCAAATACTTTTCCAAAAAAAAAATAGCAATAAAAAAATCTCTTTGAGGCACATCAAACATTTATAAATAAAAACTGATACGTGTCCGATACGGACACAAAACTATCACAAAATCACACCTATCAAAGGTCAAAATCAACAATCACCAATGCAATAAATATCAAAATAATTCAAAGAGGTCAAATACAAAATATCCTTAGGCCAGAAATGATATTAAAATATCCTAATCACATGGTTAGGCTCTAGGTCAAACAGTCTCTAGGGTTTCACTAGCAAAACATCAAAATCACAAGTCATGATTTTAAATAGTTTTAAAATAATTTAAAAATTACCAAAAATTATATCATGATTTAAATGTCAAATCAATAAATGATTAAAATTACAAAATTTCAAAATTACCCTCATTTTAGAGAACTGGGTGTTACAAGTCTACCCACCTTAGAAAAATTTTATCCTCAAAATTAAAATGTTCATACTCCTTTTAGGTCAAACCCCCCACAATCAAAGTCTCAGAACTTAAACAATCATATGATTTAAAAGGATGACATACAGGGTCATGGCATACGGTGGTAGTGAAAGTCTCATCTAGGTATACTAGTCATGCTAGACTAAAACGGTCATATGGTATCAAAACACACAAGCAATCTAGGGTGCTAAACTAGAAAAGATACAGAAATAATAATCATCAAGACTGTAAGACAGTCTACCATCCTATATAAAAACTGGTACTTATCAAAATAAAATAAAGTTAACTACCATTTATCTAATAAGGGGTACTATTCAAGAAAATCAAAATCAAAAGTTAAAGAATGAAAGCCAATTGTATGGAAATCCAATCACAATATATTTATATATATATAGCGTTAGAGAGGGAAAAGCTAGCATTATGTACAAGTTATGTTGTTCCTGTGTGTATGGGTGTATGTGGACATGTTCATATGGTTAGATAATAGGCGTGTGTGTATGTGAAATATACATGAAAGTGCATAGGAGGATTTGGGGTTTCAAACAATAACTATCAAGTTACACTAATCATGACATATTGGTTAAACAATCTACAATACACAACTCATTTGCTCATAACATGCATGGCTAACCATGTATATATGTATATATAAAGAGGAAGAGATTTAGTTATGTATGTATACATTATAACATGTATGCCTAAGCTCTATATATATCTATATAGATATATAATCATGACATAGAGAGGAAGAGTTAGGTTACATGACAGGGTATACTAAGTTAGGGTGTGTGTGTGTCCTTGTACAGGGTTGTAGCTTAGTATTGAAAGGTTAAACCCAGTTTTAGTTTAGCATTTACATACGAAATCTGAAAATAAGCTAACATTTAAACTAGTGCAATATTAACATAATGCAATTTTAAAATTTAGGAGTTTGAAACATCACAAGTAATCTCAATGCTCCCAATACATCCTAACATGATAGAAATGAAATCCTAATATATTATCAATACATTTATCTACGCATACAGTTCAATATTACATGCTAAATCTGAAATTGAACTAAACATGGAAATCAATGTAAAAATGTTAACATGTATTCAGTTTTCAGGATTTTGGAGAATTTGCAAATCAAAACCAACTTAATGTTTATCACAACCTAACATGTAAGAATATGGAACCTAAATTTATATCCCTACAAAAACAATGTACACAGCTCTAAATATTACATTTAAAACAATCAATTTGAACTAACATTTAAAATCCCGTATTAAGGGTTAATATGCACACAGTCTCAGATTTGACAAATTTAAACACAAAACTCAACCAAAATTTTTTTTTGAATTGAAACCCTACGTATAACATACATGTGCAGTGATATAAATAAAACTATTATCATAAAATTTTATATTTAAATTACGAGTTAAGCTAGGAAAAGCAGAGAATCAAAAATATTGGGGTTTTGAAAATTTAAACATTAACGACATATTAATATGTATTCAGATAGGTGGAAATCAAGTGTAGCATGCATAAGTGTCAGGAAAGTGTCCACTATATATATTCATATATTTTCTCATGTCCCAATATAAAAATTTTAATTCTACGTTAAGACCAACAATTAGATTCCTACCAAGGTTGCAAGCAGGTGATTGACGTAATCAAGACAGAATTATTATTATTTAATACAAGAATAATAGCAAGAAAGAAATAACGATAAAATCTATTTTTGCTTATCTGTTTCAAAGAAAAACCCATTTTGAAACCCAGAGCTAAATTTTCAAATCCAAGATAAAGTCTAGAAAAATCATCGATTCATTGTATTAAGAAGAATTTTATAGTAAGAAGTTACACAAAGTTTATAAAAACAACTAAAGCTACACCTAAGTTAAATAAATGAGAAACAAAACAAACAAATAACAATTCTCTCTTTTTTTTTTTTTTTTTTGAAGGACTGAAACAAAAGTAGAGAAAACATGTTCAAAAATATTTAAGGTACAATCTGATAATCATATGCGTCTTCTTGAAATTATGTTGTCAGAATTCTGCCATGCCAATAAGGATAGCTGCAATAAACGATAGAGTCCATAATAAGGCATATACCCTATAATCATGTTATCTAGAATTCTTACCACGCCGCCCGGTATGGCTGCAAGAAAATCTAGATTTCATAACTAAGATAAGTATAGCTATATCAGGCTTTACGTCCTTGTCATGCTAGCAAATATGACTGCAATAAATTTTAAATTCCATAATAAAGTAGACTTTTACCTTTCTCACTGTCCTTATCAAGTATGTTATCAGGTTATACCTTAATTCAAAAGAAATGTACATATACATATAAATACAAACTCAAATTCAACAACTAACATCAAGATTCAAAATTCAACAATAATCCATCAAAAATCATAAAAATACAGACTCAAATTCAACCACTATCATCAAGATTCAAAATTCAACAATAATCCATCAAAAATCATAAAAATACAGACTCAAATTCAACCACTAACATCAAGATTCGAAATTCAACAATAATCCATCAAAATCAAGTTCAATAACAGGAAGTAAAGGTAATCAAATCAGGGAAAAATAGATTTCAAATCGAAGTTAAAATAAGATTCTCAAGGGTCGTCCCAGGAATCTCTCAAGGAATCCTAACCGTGATTAAGTACCTTCAAAATATATCCTATTCCTACTGCAGGCTGTAGTGGTACTCTTGTTTGACTACCACTACATAAACTCGACCTGCATGGGCTACCACTAAAAATGTGTCACGACCCGCACCCTAGAGTAAGGACACGAGAAGTGGGTACGTCCAGCCTACGCCGCAGTGTCGGCGATAGGACGCTGTTCTAGGTCATGAACTATAACTAGCATAATATGAATACTCTCCATAAGGAGGCCAACACAGAGGTACAACTCAATCACAATCTAAGGTAGAATGATAAAGATAGATAAACATGAATTCCAAAAGAGATACAGGAGATAGAAGTCTAAGTGTCTAAGATACATAATCCCAGAAATACATCTTAAAACTCAAATACAGTAATCCACAAGTAAATATAACTCCAGACAAAATGAAATAACTATCTAAATAACCTCTACTGTGTCTCCTCTAGGCTAGCAGGCAATCCCAGGCTATCTGTAAAATTTATCAACAGGTCCAGTCAGGACAGGAGCGAGCACATTACATCTCAACAGTTCATAGTAGGTTAGAAAATATAATCATGCAGTAAAGTAAGATACAGGTGCTGAAGAATACAGTATGTAAACAGAGAGAGAAAACTGTAATAGAAATATCTACTATAAGTAAGGAACTAACAGTGGCTCGTGAGTCAGAGTATAGGATAGCACATGTGAATGGAACAGATTTGTACATGATCTACACTAAAGAGTTGTATATGATCTACACTATAGAGTTATACATGATCTACACTACAGAGTTGTACATGATCTACACTACAGAGTTGTACATGATCTATACTACAGAGTTGTATATGATCTACACTACAGAGTTGTACATGATCTACACTAAAGAGTTGTACATAATCTACACTAAAAAGTTGTACATGTATGGTGAAAGCACAGGAGTACGAGATCTGCATAGTACTAATCTGTGATAATGTCGTGACAGCACAAGTAAAGTAATTTAATGCAGGAAATAATTCTAAGCAGGATATGAAATGATCAGAGAATGTACTCGTCTGATATCTGAATGTCCAAGGTAAAGATACTGTCCGAGGAGAGGTGTCTGGCTCCTAATTGGAACAGCACAAGTCACAACATGTCCAGAAGGGTAATATAAAGCACTACAATGCATTCTACATGAATCTAGGTCAAACTAGGCCAAAGTCAACCCTTGGTCAACTCTGGTCAACTGCACTAGTCAAACTAGGTCAAACTAGGTCATGTCCTAACCCAGCAAGTCTTACTAGGCCTAACCAAGACTATCCTAGCAAGCACACATCAATACAAGGCTATACAAGCCAACATAAACCCAACTCTATATAGCGTGCAATTATTTAATACTCAAATAGGCAAGAATTCATATTGGATATACACTAGGTAATCTATTACTTTAAACTATATATGTCTACACATATATACACATGCATATATTGGTATTCAACATTAGGTCTATAATCATGGCATTTCAAATGGTTATATAAACTTATATATTACAACACAATATGCTAACATATATAATATACATACATAGCTAAGTTAACTGTATTCATAAATACTTATTTAAGAGGCTATGTGTGTGTATGTGAACATGGCAAAGGGGCAAGTGAGGGTTAAATGGGCATACATAGTGTATATATATCAAAGAGTGTCAAAGTGTAAGTGAACAAAGTGTCAAGTGTGATAGTGTCTACATAGTGTAAGGGTACATGAGGTAATATAGGATTTGTGTTAACATAGAACATTACATCTCATTAACTTGTATATTATATATATTATATTTATTATTACATTGCATACTATGGAACCTACATATTCATTACAAGCCATACTTATACATGCTTACATTAGATAGGATACTTACACCTCATACATCATTTATTTAAACATTTATTCATGCTTACATTCTCTATTTAATTACATAATGTATATACATTAACATGGGTTAAAATCAAATAGAATATTATATTACACACAAGGGTGCACAAAATGCATATACCGAATAGTAACTCCTACTAATAATCAATACTGTACCATCTCAGCATGAATTAAAATCTAGGATTAAATTATGTTATAGATCTATGTGTTAGCTTTTCGAAACTTTAAACGGATCGCGTTTTCGTTTCCGGAAACTCCCGGAATCGCGAAATGTCATACCCTTAATTTTTTATTATTGGAAATTTTAATTAATTTTCAACCATTGAAAAAAAATTAATTAAATTATTTTTTTCTATAATTGTTCTCAATATATATATATATATATATATATATATATATATATATATATATATATATATATATATTGAAAAAAAAATAAATCAGAACTTTTTCAAAAATTCCCTTATGCAAAATTTACTTTTGCATTCTTGCATAGAAGGGAATGTGGCAGGCATGCAATGGCAAGTGCCAAGTGTCACTATATTCTCATGACAATGCCTCATGGGCATTTTGGTCCTTTCTAAAATTATTCTTTCCTTTTAATGAAGGAGAATGGAGAATGAGAGTTCATTCTCTTCCCATTCTTCCCCAGGTACTACTCTTCTTCTTCTTCTTCTTCTTATTCTTCTTCTTCCATTCTTACTTCCTTTTTCTTTTCTTCTCTTTTGCTGCTCTTGCAGCTGTTGCTACTGCTGCAACTGCCGCAACTGCTGCTGCTGCCGCTGCTGCACGGCTGCTGCGCCACCGCCGGCGCCGCCGCCCGGTCGGCCGCCGACCCGACCCCCCTCCTTCCTCATCATCTTCTTCTTCCTCCTTCTTTCTTCCAAATTCCTTTCCCCTTTTCTTTACTTCTAGGGTTCTAGAAATTTAACCCAATTTTCTCTTCTTGTGCCCTAGGATTCTGATTTTGGGTTTGAAGGAAATTTCTAGCACTCTAAGGATCAAGGCAAGCCCTCTCTCCTTCCATCTCTCACATTTCCCCTTGTGTTCATTTTTAATTGTGCTTGTATTGGCATGTATATTCCACGAATAATCTGAATATATATATATATACATATATATATATAACCAATATTCTATGACAATAGTGAGGTTGTAAATATATGGCCTTTAAGTATGATTTGGATAAATGTTGGACACTTCTACATAGGATAAAATGTGCATGTTGATTTTTCCATACAAGTTTATATACATATATTTGCTCATACCTACACACTAAACTTATGAAATAAATAGCCAACATTGTTGTTTTCATGAGAGTAATTCTAGATAACCCTAAAATGAGAAATTATGAGTTTTATCCATTATTTTTATCTTATTTCAATTCTGTCCAGAATTGAAGTTATACACATTTGACATAATTAGTGTGATTTCATAGTTAAATATGTATTTGTTGATACCGGTTCATTAAGGTAACTTCAATTTTGAACTTTTACGTCAAAAATAACTATTTCGTGCCCTAAAAGTTAGTTTTAGTATGTAATAGCATTGGACTTGTTAAGATTGGAATTAGATAACTTGTTCATTTGTGATTGTGCATAGAAACTTCATGTTGCTCTTCAAGAAGTTAGGATTCGGTACAATAATATATGAGTTAAATTACTATGTGATAGGAGTTGTTGTCAACCATTTTTTTTACTTAATATGCAAATCTGTCCAGAAATTCATTTATGCTTAAAATGACCACTTTGTCATAGACACATAGTTGGAATTGATATTTAATAGACACCGGACCAATAGGTTAACATACTAGTTAACTTTTCAAGTGAAAATGCTATCTTGAACACTCAAGAAGTCCATTATATCATTACTAGTTAAGACTTGTGCTTTGTAATTGTAAAACAACTAGCATTAGGCCTACAATATATTCTTTACTTATTAAACTAAGTTTCTTGAGCTTGGAGGAGTGTTTTAGAAGAAGGGCAAATGCTAAATCTTGTTCCTATTGCTTGCTTGCTCGCCAAGGTGAGAAAGCTACCTTATGTGCATAACCTTATCATAAATTGCGTGTGTTCCGGTGTTGAGGGTTGCTCTACCGAAGGGGTCGGCGTACCCGTTTATAATTGCGTGTTCCGGTGTTGAGGGTTGCTCCACCGAAGGGGTCGGCGTGCCCGTATATTGTTTCTTTTGTGTTTACTTGTATCGGATTAATTTCCGGGTCAGTAAATACAAAGGAGACTCTGCCGAAATTTTTAAGAATTTCCAGAGTTAGTCTCTTTTGTGGAAAACCGGGTCCTTTAGGATTATGACATTAAAGTCTAGTCCCTAAAACCATCCAACTCTGAACAACATCTTCGGAGGTATTCTTGGAAATCATTGATTATATTGATATTTTGGGACTACCTTGTTCCGACTCTTTCTTGGACTATATTAGTCTTAGAAAAGCCAATTGTAACTTAGATGCGACTTGACTTCTAGGACTCCCGTCTTGGGGATAGTCCTATGGTAATTAAAGACTAGATTAGGTTGCATGGGGTTTGGGAGAGAAACCTGGATCACACCCGGCTGACTTCTTTGCAATATGATTTTACACTTTTCATACTGATCAGTCCCTGTTACGGTGTTCGTGCGGCCGCGCGATCTTCACCGGGGTGAGGCTTAGCTCACCTTCTTGTTTTGCAATGGGGCATCTATGCCCTGAGTTTCAGCTCAGATTACCTATTTGCATCTATCACGTGTTTTACAATGGGGCATCTATGCCCTGAGTTTCAGCTCAGATTACCCATTCGCATTAAATTCATTAGGCATCTATGCCCTGAGTTTCAGCTCAGACTACTAATGAATGGGTTCGATATTCTTGGAAAAGTTCAAGTCATACAAACTTCCTTTTATAGCTCATGATTTGATGATTCGAGCCAGAGGATTCGGAACTAACTCATGATGCTATCCTGGTTTAATCACATCAATATGTGATAGTACAGACGGCTGGAGAATCTAAGCACCACCCGTTTTGTGCGAGCCTGATCCCGGGCCAATGGGATTATTGTAGAGATGCTAGGCGTGGGTGTGTGATCCAGAGAGTTTCTCTAAATTTGCATTTAGGTTTAGAAAGTTTGTTTTTGTGTCCTTGTGACATTAATGTGAGAACGACTCGCTTCTTGACTAGTATTATATGTATGAGCTTTAAAATGATCAAGTTTACTCCATTTTGTATTTACCTGCCTTATCATTCCACCTTCATAACTTGCTCCTTTGACCGAGGGCTTGCTCGTCGTATTGACGACCTAGTTTTGTTCACTAGGGACTGAAGCAGATCAGGACGAAGGCCAGGCTTACACTGAGGCAGAACTTTATGAATGATGTAGGACTGAGGGTTGTAGCTTTATTCTGGGAACCTCATAGCTATGTGACTTATGTATTTGAAGAAACATGAATGCAATATGTAAGTTATGTATTTTGAAGAACAATGAATCCAAAATGTATATATGTGTTTGATGATGAGACTTGAATTATGTTGTAACATTTTGGGATAAATGAATGTTATGCTCTTTTGTGGAAAATTGTATTATTTCCTTAACTCTATGCCTATCTAGGACCTTACAGGCGACAATCGCGGGATGCAATTGGGTTCATGTTGTATGGTCGCGTAGCCTGGGGATGTTGTACGTACTCGACTCGCCGTATTCTGGGAGCGGGGCGTGACACGTCTTTTGGTTGGTGGCCCATGCAGGTCCACTCTTTAAGGGTAGTGTATAGGTTAAGGAGATGGTATAGGTGGATATCGAATATTATCTTAAGGATTTACTTGGACTTCCCTAGAATAGGAATAGATGACAATTGAAGGTTGAACACAAAAATATACTAAGGTTTGGGGATATGAATCTTGATCAAAATTTATTTAGAATTTGATGATTTTATTATGGTGATCATTTTATGTCATGGAGTTCTCATTCGAGGAAATTTTCGGATATAGGTAATGGCCCAATTCCTGCCGAGCATCTATTGGGACGGGAGCTACCGGACTCATTACGGATACGAGCAGTTTGCTCGGGAGGCTTGGAAGGTGTCGTCCGACGAAGACCTTCCGGTGAACAGTGTATTTTTCGAGCGCCTACGCCCCAGAATCCGTGATATGGAAGATGGAGCGGAAGTATATCGGGAAAAGGAACTACGACTTAGGTTCTTCCTTGCGAAGGACGGTCCATCTCCATTTACTCATGGATATGAAGGGACCATTGAGGAATGGGTAGAGGCCAATCCTTATGATAGGATCCGCGAGATCACCTACATAAAGCTGAGATGGTGACGCATGACAGTTAGGACTGGGGTAGTTTTTGTCTGCTGCACAGCATTTTGATGGATCAGCAGATAACTTATAGATATGATGTATGGAAGAAAAAGGGAAATTTTTTGTCTGTTGTACAACATTTTGGAATTACAACAGATGTAAATAGTTTTGTATAAGGATTAGTGTGTAGAAGTTGTAAGGACTTCCTAGTGAAGCATATTGTAATCGTGTTTTGTGAAATGAATGAAATATGCTTCTTTTGGTTATGGCTTTATATATATATTGCAATTATCTTTTCAATCTCCTCTAGTAAATTAAGTTCTCTTTAAATTTTGTATTTAAGAATTTCCAATTCTTAATATATAGAAAATGGCTTCTCAACCGAACCCCAATACCTCACAAGTAGAAGCCTCCGGGACACGACCAACTGATGCCTTTGAATTCTTTCAAAGGGTCTTGGAGGCCAATACCCAACAAATGCAACTTGCCCAAGCCACCTCAACAAAACTACTAGAGAGATTGGATGTCACTCCTACGCAGAAGACGGGGACCCTTTCAGAGTTTAGGACAATCAAGCCCCCAGAATTCAAAGGAACTGAAACCCCTATGGAAGCAGCGCAGTGGATTAGAACCACAGAGGCGTAAAGGGCACGAAGATCGCGCCAAATGACATAGTTTCATTAGTAAGGATTCAATTAAAAGATGTGGCTGACATATGGTGGAGCTCATTACATCCAGAAGAATCTGATGAAGTTGTGACTTGGGAGAAATTTAAGGAAGAATTTGAAAAGAGATTCTTTCCCCCAAGTGCCAAGTTGGAGCTGGAAAGGAGATTCCTTCATCTGAAGCATAACAAGACCTCTGTCGACGAATATTCGGCAGAATTTACCAGACTCAGCCGGTATGCTCCAAGCATGGTATCTACAGAAAAGGCGAAGGTAGTCCGGTTCATGGAAGGACTGGATGATAAATTGAAGATGAAGGTGGCCCCTTACAAATGTCAAACTTATGCTGAAGTGGTCGAAGCTGCAAGAGACCAAGAAAGGATGCAAAATGACAAGAACAACGCGAAGACTGCAGGGCAAAAGCGGAGTCTGGAAACTGGTTCGGCCCAGGGAAGGACTTCGGGGCAAGGGCAACTAAGGGGTGCCCAGCATGAGCAGAAAAGACCCGTACCAAGTTGTTCTTACTGCGGAAGGCCGGGACACACGAAGAATAGTTGCAGAAGACTTCAAGGGAGATGCCTGAAGTGTGGATCTTCCAACCACCAGTTGAACCAATGCCCTCAAAGCAATAGAAGGCCTGTAGTGCATAATAATGCGCAGGGACAGAGAGCTACAAGTCAAGGATATCAGCAGAGGCCTGCCTTCCAGAACAATAAGCCCAGGCCTAATGCAACTACAGGATATCAGCAGAGGCCAGTCTTACCATCTCAAGCACATCAATTCCACCAGGCACAGAAGGCTAATCAGAACCACAACAACAAGAAGAAGAACAAGAATCACGGCCAAGCCTTTATGATGGATAACAATAAAGCAGGAATACCAGGAGACGTGGTGACTGGTACTATACTTGCTTCATCTAGTCCTGCATCAGTGCTATTTGATTCTGGGGCTACTCATTCTTTTATATCTGCATCATTCATATCTGAGTATAAAATAGAGACACAACCTCTAGCTAGAAAATTGAAAATCCTTACGGGCAATGGAATTGTAGAAGTAAGCCGAATTTGTAGAAATTGTCCAATTAAAATGGGAGGAGCAAGCTTCCGAACAAAACTATTAGTCTTTCCTATGGACAACTATGATGTAGTATTTGGCATGGATTGGTTAATAGCAACCTCGATGATTATTGATTGTGGACAAGGAAAAGTACAGTTCCTTACCCAGTAGGAAGCCGCATGAATTTGTTAGAGCCCAGAAGGAGTTTGACAAAGAGGAGTTAGAAAAGTTTGAACTAAGGAGTCTCCAGGGTCAAGTAATAGAGGAATGGCCAAGAGTTGTAAATGAGTTTAAGGATGTATTCCCTGATGAATTACCCGGATTGCCACCGGATAGGGCAGTTGAATTTAGTATTGATCTAGTTCCTGGAGCAGCCCCTATTGCTAAGAAGATATATCCAATGAATAAGGAGGAATTAGCTGAATTAAATAAACAAATCAAGGAGTTGCTAGCCAAAGAATTCATTAGACCCAGTGGTTCTCCATGGGGAGCACCTGTACTTTTTGTAAAGAAAAAGGATGGGAGTCTGAGATTGGTAATTGATTATAGAGCACTGAATGAACTAACAATCAAGAACAAATATCCACTCCCTAGGATCGATGAATTATTCGACCAACTTGGAGGAGCAACTGTATTTTCCAAAATAGATCTCAGATCAGGCTATCACCAAGTGAAGATTAAGAAAGAAGACATACCAAAGACTGCCTTTAGAACTAGATATGGACATTATAAGTTTCAAGTCATGCCTTTTGGATTGACAAATGCTCCGGCCATATTCATGGATTTGATGAATAGGATATTCTATCAATATCTGGATAAATTTGTGATAGTGTTCATTGATGACATATTGATTTACTCGAAGAACGAGGAGGAGCACGAAGAACACTTGAGGATAGTACTTGAGACTCTACGACAGGAAAAGCTGTATGGGAAGCTGAGTAAATGTGAATTTTGGTTAAAAGAAATTCCTTTCTTGGGACACATAGTTAGTGGAGAAGGCATTATAGTAGATCCTAAGAAGATAGAAGCAGTTAGATCATGGCCTACTTCCAAGAATGTAGCTGAAGTTCGAAGTTTCGTTGGATTAGCTGGATACTATAGAAGATTTGTGGAAAATTTTTCCAGAATAGTTGAGCCGCTTACTAGATTGACTCGGAAGAATGAGAAATTTGTTTGGACTGATAAATGTCAAGCGGCATTCGAGGAATTAAAGGAAAGACTTGTCACAGCACCAGTGCTGGCTCTACCCTCAGGATCAGGAGGTTACGAGATTTACAGTGATGCTTCTGGTAAGGGTTTGGGCTGTGTACTGATGCAGCACGGAAGGGTTATCGCTTATGCTTCGCGACAGTTGAAGGTTCATGAGAGGAACTATCCAACACATGATCTGGAGCTAGCAGCTGTTGTGTTTGCACTGAAACTGTGGAGGCATTACTTGTATGGTGAACAGATCAAGATTTACACAGATCATAAAAGTTTGAAATACGTGTTCACCCAAAAGGAGTTAAATATGAGGCAACGTAGATGGCTTGAGTTGCTTAAGGATTTTGATATGGAGTTGCAGTATCATCCAGGCAAGGCAAACAAAGTGGCAGATGCTCTTAGTAGGAGGCCTGAGGCTTTCTTTATGAACACGCCCAAGGAGATATTGGATGATCTCAGAAAAATGGGGATTGAAGTGATATGCCCAGTTGCAGATGGATTTTGGAGAAGTTTACAAGTTCAATCTTCCTTAGTGGAGAGAATTAAGGAAGCACAGAAGAAGGATGTGAAGCTGCAGAAACTGTGGAGTCAAACTGAAGCTGGGGTACAAACTGGATTAATGAAGCATTCTGATGGATCCTTAAGGTTCGGGAGTCGATTGTGTGTACCATATGGAGAACTTCGGACCGAGGTTATGACTGAAGCACATAGTTCTCAGTACTCCATTCATCCTGGGAGTACGAAGATGTACCAGGATCTGAGACAAAACTTTTGGTGGCATGGAATGAAGCGGGAGATAGCTAAATTTGTCTCGAAATGTTTAGTATGCCAACAAGTGAAAGCTGAACACCAAAGGACTGCTGGACTACTGCAACCACTCCCAGTACCTGAATGGAAGTGGGAGCATATTACAATGGATTTTGTATCAGGACTCCCAAGAACACAAAAAGGTAACAATGCCATCTGGGTGATAGTGGATAGACTTACAAAGTCCGCAAGATTTCTACCATTCCGAGTTGGACAATCTACGGAGTATCTAGCGGATATGTACATGAGGGAAGTTGTTAGTCACTATGGGGTACCGGTAAGTATCGTATCAGACAGGGATACTCGGTTCACCTCCATGTTTTGGAGAAGCTTACAAGATAGTCTTGGCAGTCGCCTGAAGTTTTGTTCAGCATATCATCCACAGACTGATGGGCAGTCAGAAAGGATGATACAAATCTTAGAAGATATGCTAAGGGCATGCACCCTAGATTTCAGAGGATCATGGGATGATCATCTGCATCTGATAGAATTCTCCTATAATAACAGTTATCAGGCCAGTATCAAGATGGCGCCATTTGAAGCACTATATGGGAGGAAGTGCAGATCACCTATATGTTGGGGTGACGTCGGAGAACGACAGCTTCTAGGGCCAGAATTGGTCACTCAGACTGTGGACATGGTCAAGGCAGTTCGAAGTCATCTTCAAGCTGCGCAGGACAGGCACAAGATGTGGGCAGATAAGCATCGGAGAATTTTGAATTTCAAACTAGGAGATCATGTATTCTTGAAGATCTCGCCAACAAAGGGAACAATCAGGTTTGGAACCAGAGGAAAGTTGAGCCCAAGGTATATAGGCCCATTCGACGTCCTGGATCGAATCGGTGATGTTTCTTACAGATTGGCCTTACCACCATCCCTAGAAGGAGTCCACGATGTTTTTCATGTATCACAACTGCGAAAGTATGTACCAGATACTAGTCATATATTGGATCATTCGAAAATCACTGTTGGCCCAACACTCCGCATCGAGCAGAAGCCAGTGGAAATCCTGGATCGGAGACAGAAGATTCTTAAGAACAAGACCATCTCATTGGTTCGAGTATCTTGGAACAAGGACTCACCGGGAGAATCTACTTGGGAAAGAGAAGATGAAATGCGGCAACTGTACCCCTACCTCTTTGATGACTAAGGTACTTAGCAACCTATCCTTCTCTACATCTCTTATCTTTAAATTCCGAGGACGGAATTTAATTAAGGTGGGTAGGGTGTCATACCCTTAATTTTTTTATTATTGGTAATTTTAATTAATTTTCAACCATTCAGAAAAAATTAATTAAATTATTTTTTCTATAATTGTTCTCAAAATATATATATATATATATATATTGAAAAAAAAAAAATCTGAACTTTTTCAAAAATTCCCTTATGCAAAATTTACTTTTGCATTCTTGCATAGAAGGGAATGTGGCATGCATGCAATGGCAAGTGCCAAGTGTCACTATATTCTCATGACAATGCCTCATGGGCATTTTGGTCCTTTCCAAAATTATTCTTTCCTTTTAATGAAGGAGAATGGAGAATGAGAGTTCATTCTCTTCCCATTCTTCTCCAGGTACTACTCTTCTTCTTCTTCTTATTCTTCTTCTTCCATTCTTACTTCCTTTTTCTTTTCTTCTCTTTTGCTGCTCTTGCAGCTGTTGCTACTGCTGCAATTGCTGCTGCTGCCGCTGCTGCACGGCTGCTGCGCCACCGCCGGCGCCGCCGCCCGGTCGGCCGCCGACCCGACCCCCCTCCTTCCTCATCATCTTCTTCTTCCTCCTTCTTTCTTCCAAATTCCTTTCCCCTTTTCTTTACTTCTAGGGTTCTAGAAATTTAACCCAATTTTCTCTTCTTGTGCCCTAGGATTCTGATTTTGGGTTTGAAGGAAATTTCTAGCACTCTAAGGATCAAGGCAAGCCCTCTCTCCTTCCATCTCTCACATTTCCCCTTGTGTTCATTTTTAATTGTGCTTGTATTGGCATGTATATTCCATGAATAATCTGAATATATATATATACACACACACACACATATATATATATATATATATATATATATATATATATATATATATATATATATATATATATATATATATATAACCAATATTCTATGACAATAGTGAGGTTGTAAATATATGCCCTTTAAGTATGATTTGGATAAATGTTGGACACTTCTACATAGGATAAAATGTGCATGTTGATTTTTCCATACAAGTTTATATACATATATTTGCTCATGCCTACACACTAAACTTATGAAATAAATAGCCAACATTGTTGTTTTCATGAGAGTAATTCTAGATAACCCTAAAATGAGAAATTATGAGTTTTATCTATTATTTTTATCTTATTTCAATTCTGTCCAGAATTGAAATTATACATATTTGACATAATTAGTGTGATTTCATAGTTAAATATGTATTTGTTGATACCGGTTCATTAAGGTAACTTCAATTTTGAACTTTTACGTCAAAAATAACTATTTCGTGCCCTAAAAGTTAGTTTTAGTATGTAATAGCATTGGACTTGTTAAGATTGGAATTAGATAACTTGTTCATTTGTGATTGTGCATAGAAACTTCATGTTGCTCTTCAAGAAGTTAGGATTCGGTACAATAATATATGAGTTAAATTACTATGTGATAGGAGTTGTTGTCAACCATTTTTTTTACTTAATATGCAAATCTGTCCAGAAATTCATTTATGCTTAAAATGACCACTTTGTCATAGACACATAGTTAGAATTGATATTTAATAGACACCGGACCAATAGGTTAACATACTAGTTAACTTTTCAAGTGAAAATGCTATCTTGAACACTCAAGAAGTCCATTATATCATTACTAGTTAAGACTTGTGCTTTGTAATTGTAAAACAACTAGCATTAGGCCTACAATATATTCTTTACTTATTAAACTAAGTTTCTTGAGCTTGGAGGAGTGTTTTAGAAGAAGGGCAAATGCTAAATCTTGTTCCTATTGCTTGCTTGCTCGCCAAGGTGAGAAAGCTACCTTATGTGCATAACCTTATCATAAATTGCGTGTGTTCCGGTGTTGAGGGTTGCTCCACCGAAGGGGTCGACGTACCCGTTTATAATTGCGTGTTTCGGTGTTGAGGGTTGCTCCACCGAAGGGGTCGGCGTGCCCGTATATTGTTTCTTTTGTGTTTACTTGTATCGGATTAATTTCCGGGTCAGTAAATACAAAGGAGACTCTGCCGAAATTTTTAAGAATTTCCAGAGTTAGTCTCTTTTGTGGAAAACCGGGTCCTTTAGGATTATGACATTAAAGTCTAGTCCCTAAAACCATCCAACTCCGATCTACATCTTCGGAGGGATTCTTGGAAATCATTGATTATATTGATATTTTGGGACTACCTTGTTCCGACTCTTTCTTGGACTATATTAGTCTTAGAAAAGCCAATTGTAACTTAGATGCGACTTGACTTCTAGGACTCCCGTCTTGGGGATAGTCCTATGGTAATTAAAGACTAGATTAGGTTGCATGGGGTTTGGGAGAGAAACCTGGATCACACCCGGCTGACTTCTTTGCAATATGATTTTACACTTTTCATACTGATCAGTCCCTGTTACGGTGTTCGTGCGGCCGCGCGATCTTCACCGGGGTGAGGCTTAGCTCACCTTCTTGTTTTGCAATGGGGCATCTATGTCCTGAGTTTCAGCTCAGATTACCCATTTGCATCTATCACGTGTTTTGCAATGGGGCATCTATGCCCTGAGTTTCAGCTCAGATTACCCATTCGCATTAAATTCATTAGGCATCTATGCCCTGAGTTTCAGCTCAGACTACTAATGAATGGGTTCGATATTCTTGGAAAAGTTCAAGTCATACGAACTTCCTTTTATAGCTCATGATTTGATGATTCGAGCCAGAGGATTCAGAACTAACTCATGATGCTATCCTGGTTTAATCACATCAATATGTGATAGTACAGACGGCTGGAGAATCAAAGCACCACCCGTTTTGTGCGAGCCTGATCCCGAGCCAATGGGATTATTGTAGAGATGCTAGGCGTGGGTGTGTGATCCAGAGAGTTTCTCTAAATTTGCATTTAGGTTTAGAAAGTTTGTTTTTGTGTCCTTGTGACATTAATGTGAGAACGACTCGCTTCTTGACTAGTATTATATGTATGAGCTTTAAAATGATCAAGTTTACTCCATTTTGTATTTACCTGCCTTATCATTCCACCTTCATAACTTGCTCCTTTGACCGAGGGCTTGCTCGTCGTATTGACGACCTAGTTTTGTTCACTAGGGACTGAAGCAGATCAGGACGAAGGCCAGGCTTACACTGAGGCAGAACTTTATGAATGATGTAGGACTGAGGGTTGTAGCTTTATTCTGGGAACCTCATAGCTATGTGACTTATGTATTTGAAGAAACATGAATGCAATATGTAAGTTATGTATTTTGAAGAACAATGAATCCAAAATGTATATATGTGTTTGATGATGAGACTTGAATTATGTTGTAACATTTTGGGATAAATGAATGTTATGCTCTTTTGTGGAAAATTGTATTATTTCCTTAAATCTATGCCTATCTAGGACCTTACAGGCGACAATCGCGGGATGCAATTGGGTTCATGTTGTATGGTCGCGTAGCCTGGGGATGTTGTACGTACTCGACTCGCCGTATTCTGGGAGCGGGGCGTGACACGAAAACACCGAGAACGCGTTTGTCTTTCGTACAGCTGACACTCAAATAATTCTTCAGAAAGTTACAGAAAGAATTAGGTCTATTAATATATTTTTTTAGAATGCTAACTTCAATACGCTTCTTCTAAAAAAAACTGGAGATTAAACCGAGTTTTGAGCTAGAAGTTATGACATTTCTAAGTTAGTGCTGAAATTAAAAATGTGGATAAAAATCATGACGGATTTGGGTAGTTTGAGATAAAAGAACACAAGTATATAACATAATATATCAAGAACTCACTCTCTACACTAATATATATATATAAGACACTATAGAACACATCTCCAATACAAAAATATGAGACTAAATATGTAATAATTCATTCATACATAACAACAACACATAGTGTGTCCAAACTTGGGGTTTTCCCACATGGACACAACCACAACACAAAGGACACTACTATAACCTGCAAATGGACACAAAATGGACACAAATGGAGATACAACCATGGGGGTCATTCCTATGGGTTCAAAATAGACCTATATGTATGTGGAAATGAAAAGGAGAAGGGATTTATACCTCCCGGTAGATCGAATCGAAGAAAAGCCTTCCCGGAGTGACACCGACACGTAGAGATTCCAAAAGGACACGAACGAGCTCCGAATCCTCCCAAACTTGGGTAGCTTCCTCCTTGGCTAGAATAGAGAAGGAAAGAAGAAGATTTGGTGGCAAAATAGAAGGATTTGGTGGAGAAATTGCTAGGGATTGCTCTCTAGGAATTTGGGAAAGAACAAGAGAGAGAGTGTGGATGAGAATAATGAAATGAACTTGAGCCTATCCTCTCCCAAAGTGGCTGGCCATATGGGGCTATTTGTCCTATTATGGTAAGGTCCAAAATGCCCCCACTAACCTATTCTATGAGTATTAGGAAAGGGCTAATTGGTTGGGGCTAAATTAGTCATTCTAAAGTCTCTAATCACACTAACCTTATCCATAATAATTAGTCTAACCTCTAACTAAAATATTTCTATCATGTGGACTAAAATTAATATTATGTGGGCCATGCCTAACTAGTGTGTGGGTCCCACTAGAGTCAAACTACCCCGGGTCCCCGTTTCAAGTCGGATTGAGTTGAAATTCGAACCCGACTCAAATAACCCCAAAATAATATCATAAATAATAAAATAAATTTCAACCCCAAAATAATATCATAAATAATAAAATAAATTTTAAAAATATTCAAAAATATAAAATGACAAAAATACCCCTATTTCTTAAAACTGGGGGTGACAAGAATCCTCCCAAAGACGAGATGATGTCGATTGCTATTCGAGAATACGGGATCATGTCTTCGTGGAGGACCTCATACGACCTCCGAATCTGATTGACGATTAACTGCGAGTCGCCGTATGCTTCAAGATACTCTACCCCCAGCTCTTTTGCAAGTCGGAGGCCAATGACCAAGGCATTGTACTCGGCCACATTATTTGAACAGGGCTCTGTGAGTGAGTAGGCCCGATTGATCACTAAGCCGGAGGGAGAAATCAGCACCACTCCAACTCCAGAGACGATGTTGCCTTTGGGTCCAGTTTTCGAAGCGCCGTCGAAGAACATTCGCCAGATGGCATCATGGGAGACTGCATTTGAACTGGTGATCTCGTCTGGTATCTCTTCATATACCCTAGTCGTCTTCGAACCTGGATGGGCTGCTAGAAAGTCTGTCAGAGCCTGGCCTTTAACAGCCTTTTGCGGTACGAAGATCATGTGGTACGGTGATCGCAACATCGCCCAGGTAGCAAGGCGAGAGCTGAGTGCCCCAGGTTTGGTCATGAGGACCCTGAGGGGGTTGATCCACGATATCATGTGGATGGTTTTTCCCGTGACGTAGTATCGCGTCTTCTGGATGGCGAATACGAGAGCAAGGCATTCCTTCTCTACGACCGTGTACCGGTATTCTGGCCCAATCATCTTTCGACTGAGGTAGTATATAGCTTGTTCGTGGCCCGCATCATTGTTCTGTGCCAATAGGGCACCAAAAGAATGTTCCATAGCTTGCACATAGAGCAGGAATGGCTTTCCAGCAACAGGAGCGACAAGGACTGCAGGATTCGACAGATATTCTTTGATGCTGTCGAAAGCGCGCTGGCATTCCTCATTCCATACGAAAGAGACTCCCTTCTTCATGAGATGGGTGAATGGTTGACATCGTCCGGAGAGATTAGAGATGAATCTCCTGATGTAAGCTAGCCTGCCTTGGAGGCCTCGAAGTTCGCAGAGATTTCTCGGAGGACCCATCTCCATGATTGCCTTTATTTTCTCGGGGTCGATGTGAATGCCTTGAGAAGTGATGACGAAGCCCAGGAATTTCCCGCTGGAGACACCCAAAAATGATTTCATAGGGTTCATCTTTAAATTGTGGGCTCGTATTAGGTCGAACACTGTCCTGAGATCTTGCAGATGATCTTCCTTTGAACGGCTTTTGATGGCGATGTCGTCGACGTAGCATTCCACTATCTTGCGCAAGTGGTCTCTAAAGATGACGCTCATAGCTCTCTGGTAAGTGGCGCCAGCATTTCTTAAACCAAAAGACATAACGGTGTAGCAATATGTACCAATTGGTGTTCGAAATGATGTGTGCTTCTCGTCGTCAGGGAACATCTTGATCTGGTTGTATCCTGAGAAGCCATCCATGAAGGACATACGTTCGAAACTGCAGGTGTTGTCGATCATAATATCCGTGATAGGGAGAGGGAATTCATCTTTAGGGCATGCCTCATTCAGATTCCGGAAGTCAATGTATATTCGGATCTTCCCATTCTTCTTGAGAACTGGTATGATGTTGGCTACCCAGTCTGGATGCTGCTCTTTGCGAATGAAACCGCTGGCTATCAGTTTGTTGACTTCGACTTCAATAGCATTCATGATATCGGGGCGAAACCGTCGTTGCTGTTGCTTGACAGGTTTTGTATCCGGACGAATATTGAGTTTGTGGAGTGCGATCTCGGGGTCCAATCCTGGCATATCTTTATAGCTCCAGGCGAACACATCGATATACTCTTTGACGAGTTGGAGCAGCGATTCTCGCTCTTCATCTGTCAGACTCTGGCTAATGAAGATTGGTTTCGGGGAGGCTTCATCACCAAGTTTAACTTGTATGCCCTCGTCTTCGGTGGGAGGTTCTCTTTGCTCGAAGCGCTTCTTCCATTGTTCGTCTAGCTGTTGTGTCCATGGTTCTAGCTCAAGAAGTTTGGGGATATCCTCGTCTTCTTTATAGGCGTCGGTGAATGTCATATTGACTGACAGGACTTGTCTGAACACGTCTCCGATGCTGGTATCCGAGTCAGAAGTTGGTGACCCGGTCGAATGTGAATGCCAGTCGCACTCTTCATCTGAACTTTCAGGGGTCGTTGTGGATGTTACATACCCTAGTCCACATCGAGTCTTGCTATAGTAGTCCCGTGGTTTGCCAGCCGGGACCGGTGGCTTCAAAGGTAATCGTCGTCCAGTACCGTAATTCAAGCCCGGTGTCGTCTCCAGGTCATACCCCTATTTCTGCATGAGATATTTAGATTAGGGGCTATAAAGATACAGAGGTAGTCTCCCGGCATCCGATCCAAGGTCTACTTCTTCTATGGTGAAGAGATACGGATCGTCCTTCCGGCCGAAGATGATTGGGTGGTCCCCTCCCTCGATTATTCGGTAAGCGTCTTCTGCTGGAGTAAGCTGGATTGTGGTGTAGACATTTGTCACCTGTGTGTGTAGGTGAGTGCGTATAGCGTACATTGTACAAAGCTTATTAAGCTCAAGGTAGTTCAAAGATAGCCCTTTATTGATGAAGTAAGGTATCTTTTCTAAGGGGATTACATCATCTGCGAAGGGAACATCAGTGTGGGCAGCTACATACTTGGCTAGCTCCGGTTCCTCTTCGGCTACCCCTTGTATGAATGAAGACTGAGAAGACGACCTGGGGAGCCTGATCGTCAGCGGTTCAGTTGATGGGGCTGAGCGTGGGGTTGTTGGCAGACTAGCAACCCCCAGTTTAGTACTCGATGTAGGACGAGGAGTGGCTGGTTCGCTAGAAGTGTCGGACCTCGCATCGGGGTGACGACCCTTCTTGGGAAGGCGTATCGTCAGTGGCTTGTCGGAGGGATTGAGCTTCTCCGTTTGGGGCTGTCCGACTCTCGGCAGTCTGATTGTTAGTGGCCCCGTTGTGGATCTTGGCACTTGGCCAGACCTTGGCAGCCGGATTATCATCTGCTCTTCTTATGCCGAGAGGCTGATTGCGTCCTTACGCAGAGTGGCGGTAAGGGGTGCAGACTTGCCCGATTTACGAGCTTGGAGGTGGATCGTCAGAGGCTCTTCTGATCCTGTAGCTTTCTCGATACTAGCTTGTACATCTCCTTCACCAAGATGCTTTTTTGATTTTTCGTATAGGCAGGAGTCTGAGTAGTAAGATTCGACCCTTTTGAAGGGATCGATATCAACAAATTTCGTCCTCACGAAGCCGTATTTGTCGACATATTTGAAGCACTGGTGCAGCGTGGAAGGCACGATCATATAATTGTGTATCCATGGGAGCCCCAAGAGGATATTGTAAGAAGTGTCTGCATCTATGATGTAGCAGGTGACTTCGGATTGGAGGTCGCCAATTTGACACTTCAGACGAATCTTCCCAATAGGGTAGCTCCTGCCTGAATTGAAACTGCTGATTGCGGTGCTTGTAGGTGTCAGGCGATGCATTGGGATACGGAGATGATGTAGCAGACCCTTCGGAATAATGCTTACGAAAGAGCCAGGATCAATGTGCATCTGATCCACCTTTACGTCGTCGATGTATCCAGTGTAGTATAGTGGGCGATCGTACAGATTAGTTTTGATAAGCATGTCCTGCGGAGTGAAGACGATGTTGGGCATTGCTCCCGTGCAGGCGCTATCTTGGAGATCTACAGGCGAGTTTTCTTTCGTGTGGTTGACTTGCGCCAGGTATGCGTCGGCGTTTTGGAGTGCTTCGCTCAATGCAATACGAACGTCCTTGGAGAGCCTTAGGAGTTCGTACAGTGACAACTTGGCCGGTGTGTTAGCCAATTGTGCTAAGATGTCAAAGTTGTAGGGCCTTTCTAGCCCTTAGGCTGCCTCTTTTCGGAGGGATTTGTCGAAGCGAGTCTTCCTCGGCCTAGGCTCGTCGGTCGTCGAAGGCTGAGTCGGTCCCGGAGCATCAGTTGTAGTGGGTTGATGATTTTCAGCTGGATTGTCAACCACAGGTTGGGATTGCGCTCCAGACCGCGTGACGACGGCTATAGCTTCCTCGATGTCTGCCGAGATTGTGTGGCAGGTCCTGACTTTTCTAATTTTCTTCTTGTAGGTGGAAGATGGTGTGGGCCGACTCACTTCTGACACCAAGTCTGGATGGATCCACATGACCTCCCCTCGTGATGTAGTGAGGGGTACTAGACCAGCAGCCTGATCTCGGGGAGGTGGAAGATTGGTAATCTCCATTGTCGCCAGAGGGATGGGGACCACCCCGTCTTGAGTTTCCGTCGGAGGGAAGCTGCCGAATTGTACGGACACCATATTGGCTGCCACGATTACCTCTTCGAAATCGATGGCCAGAGCGTTCGAATCGACGAGATTTTGGATGTACCGTTTCAGCTGGTAGCAGTCGTGTGTAGCATGATGGATATAGCGATGATAATGGCAGTACTTTGGGTTCTCCATCTCTGCCGACCGCGGTTCCCGTCTTGGTGGAGGAAGCTGAATTTTGTCCCCTTGTATGAGCATGTTCAAGATGGGCTTGACGTGACCGTCTTCGAAGGAGTAAGTGATTTGCGGCCATTGTTTGTCTGCTGGCTTTGGCTCATATTTTTGTGTCGTGTCGGCCACCATAGCCTGCTTGCCCCTGCCGTCCCGATTGTTGGAGGGATTACCCCCATTGTCATTATTGGTGTTAGGACGCTTGCCCTTGTTCTCTCCGTCTGAGATGTACAATCCCAGTTGGCGAGCCTTCTTCAGTCGTTCTTCGACGCTTGTGGCACTGATGATGAACGTCTTCCAATCCTTGAATTGACTTTTGCCCATCTAGAGACTGATGGTTGGGAGGAGTCTCTTTTGGCAAATTTTAATCAAGGAGGAATCTAGATTTCCAGAAGGCAGCTTCATGGCGGTTTGGCGAAACCGTTCGATGTAGTTCCTTGTGAGCTCTTTCTCTCCTTGGACGACGTCCATGAGGGTGGACATGGTGATGTCCTGCCCTACTTCGTAGAATCTCTCCAAGAACATGCGCTTGAAACTGGCGAAGGAGTGCATGCAGTTGTCCGGCAGGTTGCGATACCAGTCGAAGGCGACTCCTTCCAATGCCCCGATGAATAATCGTATGAGAATGGCATCGTCATGGGGCAGATGGTCGGTGGTGACCTCAAAGTAAGTGATGTACCAACTTGCCGAGGTCTTGCCATCATAAGGATTGATATTGAACGACTTATATCTTGGTGGGAATAGAACGACCCTCCATGCAGCAGGGTATGGTTGCCGTATTCTGAGGTCTTGAGAGTTTTTTCGAGCGTGGAAGATGGCTCGGAGCTCCTGGACCTCTCTTCTCGCTTCGCGTGCTTCGTCCATGGCGGTGGGGGCCGTTGTTTTCGGGGGATTGTTGCCCGGGTTTGGCACCACCGAATTCGAGGCCACATTGACCGCGGGACCCGCGCTTGTTTGGCCAGGCGTCCCTCCTTGCAGAGTTGGAAGGGCCGCTTTGATCTCGTCTATAGACTTGACCAAAGCAAGCAATATGGCTTCGAGATTGTCGATGCGCTGGCGATCACTGGAACCACCTTGGTTGCTGTCTGTCATGAATACCGTCTTCTCATGAGGGGAGATAGACGGAGCGGTGGAGGAAGCGCCCTCCGAATAGTACCCCTGTAGTGAGAAGTCATCGGGGTATGTGGGTATGTTCCCTTCTGATTTAGACTCGGAAGGAAGAGTACCCCCAGCCTTCGAGTTCGCCTCGTCTTGGGAGTTATGGATGTCGTCGGGGACGTCGAGGTTTGCTGTATTTGATGGAAGAGTTGTCGCCCCCGGCTCGTCTTCTTGGAACATCGGATTGCTGTGGAGGCTCGGAGGGGTGCTACCCCCAGCCCCAGCAACCCCCTGCGTTATGGACGACGAGTCTCCCACTGTAGCAGATTTTATCTTAGAGCGAGTACCTTGGAAAACTCCGGTGGTGGGTATCCGCTTAGATGACAGTCTTTTGTTGCAGTGGTTGAGATCTTCGGGCTGGGAACATTCGTCTTCTTCCCCCTTCCATCAGCGGAGACTTTTCGAGCAGAGTTGCAGAAGACGACGGGTAGTGCTTCGTCTTCTGAAGATGGCTGTTGCAGTCTCTGAAAGACAGACTGCCGGTCTTCTTGCATCGTCGTGCTATTGCAGCAGCAGTTGACGATGACTTGGGTGTAGTAACGTCCGTGGAAGGATTCTTTGCATCCCGATGCATCTTCTTTTTCCTTGCGTTTGTGGAGGATGGTCTCACGTAAGTCACTTGCTTTGTTGGCTCAGGAATTCTGAGCACGCGAGTGTGTAGGCCTCCCGCCTGCTCCCTGATTCGAAGGTAGCTCGTATACTTGCCTTCGCTCGTTACTGGGAGATGCTTGATGACTATCCCGCCCATTGGCCACAGGGGGCATGGTACGAGCAGCCTTATACAACTTTCCATTAGAGGCCTGTGTGACAATCAGCAGGACGCTCCGATAATCAGAGGTTGGGGCAGCTGACTGGGCTTGGTGGGCCCGCGCTACCCTAGACTTCGTCCTTTTATCACTTACGGGTGCGTAATAGGAAGTGTCCAAGTTGGATACCACAAAGTCTTTATCAGCCAGAGAACCATCAGGGTCAGGACCGTATGAGAGACGGTCGAAGACTGATCAAAAAAAGCGTGGAGCAGACGCTATGCGGCTAGGATTGGAAGCCGTACAGGCTGTCTGCATGCGGCTGTCTTTAGTTGACGGATGAGTTGTTCTTGTGCGACTAGGAGTCACGACCGTGCAGGCTGGCCTCATACGGTTGGCAACTGTGGCTGTACGGGTTTTCTGCAAGCGATTGACTTCAGTAGCCGCATAAGTTTCATCCATGCGGTTGGCAACTGTAGTCGCATAAGCTATGCGGCTGACAGATGTGGCCGCGTGAGTTTTCTTCCTGAGGCTGGCGGATGTAACCGCATAGGCTTTCTTCATGAGGCTAGAACCTTTATGCGGCTCGGATCGCATAGAGTTCCTCTTTGCCCCTGCAAGTCCAGCATCATAATATTTTCTTCTGTCGGACTTGGGGACAGCGGAGTCGTCTATGATCTGAAGTGGGGCCGCGGGAGAGTCTTCTCCGCCGTCTTGAGCAACAGAGGGTATCTCTACAAGAGCTTCAGTAGGAACGAAGGATCGGGGTCTCCACTCCTTGCGAGCCTTCTTTGTGCGGGCTCGCTTCTGGACCGGGCCAGCGCTCTTGTCGGAGAGCATTTCTTCGAACGCCTGTTGGTCGAACTGGACGACCATCTTCTGTTACGTGGAGCCAAGCTTGGCTGCATCCGATTGCATCACCAACTCCTCAGCCGTAGAGAAGTTTGTCCCCAACAGAGTCGCCATCGTGTTTGCCATGAAATATAAAAGAGCAGAACAGTTTTATGGGAGGACTGGACTTTTACTTCACGTTACAAACTCGCTTGTACAAAGAAAGCCTAGGGACGAAAACCTAGGTACAGCAATCTAAGTACAATTGTTTATTTTTGATTCTGGGGGATGACGATAGAGGCTCAGAAAAGCGACGGCAGCTCTGCCTTACTCCTTGGACGATCGGACGTAGCCTTGGCTCCTGTGACGAGATGATTGGCGTTGATGAAGAAATGCTCTTCTTGCTCTCCTCGTATTGTTCTTCTGGCTTCTCTCTCTGGATTGATCTTTGTGGATTTTTCTCTCTGATTATTGGGGGAGTGTCTCTCTGTATGTGCGTATCTCTCTCTGTCAGTATCCTTTTGCAAGGGAATGGCACCCTGCTATTTATAATGGTGGGAGCATCATTAGGGTTTACAATGATTGCCCATTCTCAAAGTGGCGGCGGCCTGGTAAATGATCAATCTGGACCATTAATCTTGAGCGTGAAGGATCTGGGCCAGTAATAAGGATTATGCCAAATCATGTCAGTCATTAATGTTGATTGTAATAAATCGCCATTATGATGATTTGCTGATATCCGCAAATCTGAATGAATCAATTTAATTCATTCTCTTGCCACGTGTCCCAAATCATTGGGATCTGACCCAAAATTTGATTATCTTTAGGACACATGTCCTGTCATCGTTGTTGAGCCGCATGAGGGACGTTCATATTTGGGCCGCATGAAGGTCGTCATGACCGAGCTACATGAAAGACTTCATGACCGAGCCGCATGAATAGTCTCTATACTCGAACCGCATGAAGGTCATCATGACCGAGCCGCATGAATATGTTCATGACAGAGCCGCATGGGGGTCTTCATGGCCGAGCTGTATGAGAGTCTTCATGGCCGAGCCGTATGGGTTTCTTTTACGACCGAGCCGCATGGGGGACCTTCATGATTGGACCGCATAGGCTTCGCTGTACTGGCTATGTGAACTGGCCGCATAAACTTACTTCGAGTGCTGTGAAGATTTTCTCTAATTCCCTAGGAAGATAGCGCTCTTTGTGTTATTCATTATGACTTCTTTACGTCAGGACTGTCAGCTGTCAGCTGTCAGCCGTTAGAGCATTAATTGTCAGCCGTCAGGGCATTAATTGCGTTTGAATGACGCTGGTTACAACCGTTCTAAAAAAGGATACGTGGCTTCCCTCTGCTGGCCGCATGGAGTCCACTCTGTGTTTGAGCCGCATGGGGCTCTTGAGCCGCATGTGGCTCCTTGGCCGCATGGATCATATTTTTCTTCTTTTTCATGCTTCTACATGAGCGAGCGGTCGCCTCGACCGAGCGATGTCTTCGAGCAGCCGTTGCATGGGTAAGTCAGAACGCCGTCAGCATTTCGATTCCTCCGATTGACTGAGCGGGACGGGGCACTACATTACTGAGGTCCTAGTATTAGGCATCGATTGATACCCAGGGCTTCCTCATATTACCTTAGGTTCAGACCCTTAACCTTGCTATAGCCATATATTTTAGTTCACTATAATCATTTTGATCTACCTTGCATTCCTTGATTCAATGGTGCAGGTTCACCCAGGTATCCCTTGAGTATCTGTCCTTTTGACCTTGTGTTAACCCATATATATTTGATATACTGCAATTGTCATAAACTGTTCCACTACATCCAACCAGCATATTTCCCTATCCTTGCATTTGAGAATCCACATTCACATGTTGCGGACCTCTGCATCCATCCAGAGCAGTCCTTGTCCAAGTTCAGACTTTAATTGATGCTATTATCCTACTACATTTAGATTCAGACTTTGGCTTGACAATGACAGTGGCATGTGAGGAGCCTTACCTATTCATGGATCCATTAAGTTCAATCCCCTGGAATTAATTGGTCCAGTCCCTATATCATTTTGGTGTTCAGTCCATGAATGGGTTTTGATATCAGACTTTAGAATACTTGATACTTAGCACTTTCATGTAGTCTTGTTCTTTTGACTTAACTGGCCAATCTACCTTAAGTTTCTTGTTCCTGCATTCCTTTGGTTCAAATCCTTCACGTAGGAGTACCATGAGTATATTTGGCTACTGCATTCATACACAAATTATCTACTTAGCCATTGCACTACCTACAAGTGCATTTCCAGAATACATATCCCTCTATGTTCCGTATATTACATCTTCTGTACTTAGCCTGCAGATGTATTTCACTGCACCTGATTTATACAAGCCTTGCAATGCATCATCTGTTCACAATGATCACTACACACACAGTTAGTAACCTGCATTTGGTATCTTCATTGCCTGTCTTGCTCTTGCCTGGGTTCAGTTGCCAATTTATGGGGGCTCAATGATATACATTATGTAATGTTGGGTATGATTGGGGGTTTACCTGTATATAATATGTAGGGTACATGTATGATGTACTGTCTATTCATACACTTGGAGTATATGGTTGTGATATCTTAGAGTATGGGTTATAGTATACTATATATGTATACCTATATGAGTCTTGGTTATGGTATAGTTAGAGTTTGGGATTAGTAAATAACTGATTGTTGACCTCTCTCACAATTAAATTTACTTATGCCAAGTCTTTTGGGCCTATCAGAGTTATAGATCTTTTCGAAAATATAGTATAATGCTGATTACCTCGAAAGGCTTGCATAAGTAAGAGTGTATAGAGTGTATATCATAGGCGGATGAGTGTATAGAGTGAGCCTCCCTACTCCCCTTCTTCTCATTCAAGTCATGAGGCATCTTATTCCGCATCATATGATATACATCTCAACCAAAGCGTGGAGAAGTATGAAAATATTAATATTAACCAAGGATCAGTATCGGAATCAGTATCACCATGAATCTCATAGCTTGTTCTAACAGAGCATAATATAAAACCAAACGTGAAGCAGAGCTTCACATTCACAATATTAGAATGTGAAGCTCTGATTCACACGTTTGGTTTTATATTATGCTCTGGTAGAACAAGCCATGAGATTCATGATGATACCGATTCCGATACCGATCTTTGGTTAATATTAATATTTTCACACTTCTCTACTCTTTGGTTGAGATGGATATCATATGAGAGAATCGAATAAGAAGCAGAGAAGTAGAGGAGGGTCAGAGAGGGGGCCTTCTGAGGACACAGAGGACGTCTAAGAGTCGAGTTTGTGTGTATAATCATTTGATAGTATCCAGGTTAAGAAAGTGTAAAAAATTAGATAGTATCATGTGTCAGGGTGTGTGTGTGTCTAGGAGTCAAGTTAGGACTGAATATCAGGCTCAGGGGGCAGTATACGTATGAGGGCTTATCCAGGGACAGAGTCTCAGACATGAAGGAAATGTGTATGTATTAGTAGTTAGGTTTTATGTATCAGAAACATATGCATATCTCGGTTACATATAGCAAGTATAAAGTATACAGAATTGAAAATATGTGTATTACATATACATTTTTATATTTGCCTATGCCGGGAGGCGGACGTGGACGTGGACATGAACGTTTGCAGCATGGGTCTGGCTCACGTCCGGCTCCTTTGGAGCATCCAGGCCGTCTACCTGTCGAAGAGGACGAGTTCCTAGATGTTAATGATGGGTTATCTTCGGGCGCGGCCCGTTCATCGGTCGGGGGAGCTACTCCTTCGGCCAATACTCTGATGAATACTCCGACGACTACTCCAACGACCACTCCTGCTGCTTCTACCCATACGGTCGCTCCTATTGCGGCCAATCCCTATCCGGACTTGGTGGTCGAGCGCGGAGTCTACAGACGACGCGTAGGAGATCCTCCGACGTTACCGGAGCGCCTAGCCGACGTCCATCTTCCGGTGCTGTGGGCCGATGGGCAGACGTAAGTATATCACTACAATAGATATGGGATACGATAACGTGCTCAGAACGCTGTAGAATTCCTATTATAGCATATTCTGTCCGCTATAATTGCCCCTGCTATAATTGTTCCATGTACAAGAACGCTATAAAGTTATAGCGTTCATGAACGCTATTGATGGATTATAGCGTTCCATGGCGCTATAGACAGGTTATAGCATTTAAGAGCGCTATACCAGCATTATAGCATTTAAGAACGCTATAGGAAAGTAATAGCATTCATGAACGCTATTGAGTTACTATAGCGTCCATGAACGCTATAGACTTGTTATAGCAATGAGAAATGCTATGGACTTTATATAGCATTTACGAATGCTATAGTTTCTTAATAACGTTTGATAACGCTATAAGTTATTTATGGCGTTCGTGAACGTTGTTGATATTTAATTGCGTTCCTGTATGTTATTGTTTGTTAATAGCTTTTCGATGTAAATTAGTTTTTATAGCGTTTCTTTCGCGCTATTATATGTGCACCAATAGCATGTCAGAATGCTATTGCAGAATACATTAGTGTAAAGAAACAATTCACATCAGAATAGTATTACAGCACATCAAAATAGCATTGCAGATATACAGAATGCCACTGATAACTATTGCATATATACACAAAATGCGGGTATTCAAAAATTTAATTGCTTCTCGACGAATCAATCATAGAATAAATTCCGAACATAAGTAAATTCATTAATTTTACTGTCAAGAACATTCAAAATCCTTCATAATTTCTCCAAAATTAAACATTAACAGCATAGTCAGCGTTTGAGTGTTTCCATACATATATCCAAAATGTTGCATGCATGCACGTACAATCACTCACAAAACATAAGTTATAATTTAGAAAAGGTTAATTACTCCACGTCTGACCATCCCTGCAAGGAAACTGTAACACTTATTTTGACTGACATAAATTGGCTCTTGACATTGAAGTTGGTCACATAACTGGAAATAAAACAAAAGAAAGCAAGGTTAAGTTGGCCACATAATTGGCTAACATGTGTGGCATACTTGGGAGAGACTAGAATGACTCAACAACACACTATATTAATTTGTGCATGCCATGTATGTATCAGACGTTCGTACATGACATGAATACACCAAGATAAACTAGGATGTGTCAAATTTAATTCCTTTTAGACTAAATGAAAAATTAATGTTGTACCAGTATAGTGTCTCTTTATCATATGACTCGTGTCATATTTATGTCCAACAACAAAGTTAAGAGGGACGACCATGAAATTACATTGGAAACAACTGTCATTACCTCATATACTAGCGAGAGATCAGATCCACATAGCTTCCAGCCATTGCAAATAGCAACTGCCAAACTGGACCCATGTTTTGAACTCCCGAGGGACGATCTTCCAGATTCCTGCAATTGCAACAGACATCAACAAATGAAGATTTAATCGAGAAAGCATAAAAGCAGAATGTGGTGTGAATTTACTGTTGCTGGACTCATCATTAAATTTGATTCTCTGAGAATCCCCACTTCTGGCCTTGCCTTGTTTGCTTCTGGTGTGTCCCTCTTTTTTGAAAAGTCAAGAGACAATCTTCCAGCTTCCCGCAATTGCATCAGACATTAAGTCAAAGAAGATGAATATTATGTGCCAGAAAATCAAATCAAGAATGCCTTACATCAAAATGTGGTGTGAAGTTACCGTTGCTAGACTCAAATCAAGAACTGCTCCTGAATCTCGGTTGTCAACTCGGAACATGGAGAGTGCACTGTTTTGTCGTGCATAGTGTAAGCAATTTCTGAGTGTTTGTGCTACTCAAGAAAAACTTCTACAAAAATAACCTAGTTAACACTAACAGCAAAATACAACCTCAAACTATCAAATACTCGCGGAACGGTTAAGTAACAGATGAACTAAATATGCTAATCTCATAAAGAGATGCAAAAAGATATTTTCTTCGAATTAAATATTAACCTTCGACTAGTCTCACATAGAGATACAAAAAATAGAGAAATTAGAACAAATACGTCGGATGGTGACGGATACGATATGACACAATACATACACGGGAAGATGTAGACGACACTGACTAACCAACTTGGAGTATCCGTCCATAACAATTATATAACAATTAGCACGATCTAGCTAGATGAAATTCAAACTAGCAAGAAAATACAAGGAAGAAGCAATTTTAACAATCATAAAATGATCCTTATCGGCAATATGGGGTGTACCAATTTTTAACACCGACAACAAAGCATAACGAAGAAGGTCCCTACTTGAAGTTCTCATTGGCAAAGATGTAGAAATTCCTTCCTGTGTTCGTACACAGATCCTTGAGCCTGTTGAGCACAACTAGGTTTTTGTTCCTGACCTCGTCCAGGATGACCGACAGTCGTGGTCATGCAACTACTGTAGTTTTCTAAGTAAAACCATGTATTATCATAATACATAGAGAATGTAGTTTTAATCATCGATAAGCAATGGAATCTGCACCAATGATTGATGAAGTGGTAATTGGGTTTGTACCTATCATATATTGAAGCCTGCAAATAATGAGGGATGATTGTGTTCATGTAGGATACAAATTACAAATAACTACATAATATAGATGCTTGCTTAAAAGGAGAAGCTGAGCCTTCATATAATTATGGACACTCAACAAATAATTTTTCATCAATAATAACGGCAATAAAATTCTAAAAGAAACCAAAGATAAAACATCTGTTTGTAGGAGAAAATGCAAATCAAAGGATAACATAACATCCAAGTTCCACAAAAATAGGCACACAATACTAGAACCAGGCCTTAAGTTGAAGTAAAAATTATTATACCACAGAAATGAACTCTTTGCATACCAGGGTACTGAATTAGAGCCTGCATTCCACCATTCTTCTCAAATATTGCAATTTTCTGAACATAACCAAAAGCTGAAAACACCTGCAATTTTGGCACCAATAAAAATCATTAAGATGGAATTGGATGTATAAAACAAGAGCGAATGATTGACGTCTTACAATGTCAATAACGTCAACGGTAACATCGTATTGCATATTCTCTCTAGAAGCCAGAAGCTTGAAGCACATTACTCTCAAGCTCTTTCTTCTTTCCATCCGGACCTACTATTGGCTGGAAAACAAGAAAAATCATTATATCATTGAATCATGCATAAGAGCGAATGAAGTTTTGTAGTTTTTGTATCATGATTAGGCTTGTAAGTTTTAGCCAAGATTTTGTGTGGCTGACAAACTTTAGTACACATACAAATCGAGATGAACACTAACCTTTATATATTTGTCTAACAGTAATAATAATTAACATTTGATAAAGATTTGTATAATAAGTGTTCACGATGCTTTAGTAGGTGAGAATTTTCTAAAATGCAAGAGTGGGATTCTTATATCACTGTAAGTATTGGGGACTTGGTCATACAATAGGCCTACCAATTTAGGATATGCCTTCTTATCAGATGATTGTGCACCTTCATTCATATTTGTCATTTCATATAAATAAAAATTAATTATGTAAACTTATCAGTAAACTGAATAAAAATGTGCGCCATTGCTCATATATGTCAACCATGATTTAGGCTAAACCGTTGTTTTGTACCATTGATTTAGGCTGCAAATAATTAAATAAATTGTATAAAAACCAAACACATAGGGGTAGAACTTACCACTTTTGATCTGGAAAGATGAGAATCGACCATATTTGTATCTCTACTCCTCTTGCTCCTCTTTGCGAGATCTGGAAGGAGAAAACTATTTGTATGCAAAAAACACAACTGCCCCTTTGCTATTTCTACGCAAAATAGATCTGAACTTTTTTGAAGGAGGGACTCTGGATCGAGAGCATTTGGTGGTCATCATGCGCAGAGGATGGTTTCGATGTGGAAGAGAAAAGAAGAATTTTTTTGGGAGGGTTTTGGAATGATCAAAAGTAGAGCTTTACCATAGGCCATAGACCACCTCCATCGTGCTCGTCGACGGCGAAGCGGGCGAGATCCTCGTCCTCGAGGCTGTTCTCAGCATCTTTGGAGTTGCAGACACCTCCGAGGGAGAACTCCATGCACTTGTTGTTCGAAATCTCCACCCAGCCCATGAGGACGCAAGGGATGCTCAGGCCGCCTACGTTGGGGCTAGGGCTGGAGATGGAGACGGAGTTGGTGGTGAAGGGAAGTAGTGGGTTTGATGACCCTTTGGTGAAGACATAGAGGGAAGAAGCGGAGGAGAGAGAGAGAGGGAGAGGTGGTGGATTGAGCAAAGTCGAGGCAGTCGCGGGATTCTTCTTCGTGAGGCGATCAAGAGTTGGGAGAAAGAACCCGATCGTTTTGTTGGGAGGGAGAAGCGGGAGGGAAAGTGAAAACTTTCGAGCAAAAGTGAAAAAGTGTGAAAATTTTAGAGGGAATTGAAAGGGGATTAGGGTTTATCACACTTTCTCCATGTCACATGCTTTGCATGTGATGCATATTTCGTAGAAAAAATAATTGTCCTCACGGTTATTAGTGTGACTATAATAAAAATAATAATAAAATATAAAATTTGATTTTTAGTAACAGTTTTTTAGCTATTGTAATAGTTATAATTATTACTATTTTGCCATGGTAATAACCGTTATAAATTATTAAAAAACTGTTACAAATTGTATGTTTTGGTGTAGTGTCCATTGTCCAATTGCAACTACTTCGTTCTTATTTCCAGTCCAATCGAGTAACTAAATATACAAAGATATATTTCGTATATATTATTAAATTTTCTTATTCGGTTTACCAGGGAGAGGAATTTTAGATAAAATTTCTGAAAGGTTAGTGGGATTAAATCGAAACTGAACCCCAAAACCGAAACCGAATAAGAAAATTTAGTATTTTCGAAACCGAACCGAACCAAATTTTTTTCAAACCGAACCGAATCTCTTATTTATTGTTTTTTTTTTGCTTTTTTTTGAAAAAAGTTCAATAGTTTTTTTAAGAATGATTTTTTAAAAGATTTTTGTTGTTGTTTTCTCATTTATTATTATTTTTATTTTTTATCATTTTTTACCTGGAATATGGGTCTTCAATTACAATGCACAAAAATGCATGTTGTAAATGAGTCTCTAATTACAACATGCAAAAATGCATGCCGTAAATGAGTATTCATTTTCAAACATAAGACATATCATTTTGCTATGGACGGCACCGATTTAATTTCTAAAAATCCAACGGACGGGGTCGCCCGCTATCGAGAACGCTATAAATTATACAGCAAAACTGAATCGCTCATATAACTTTTTTTAGTATAAAATAGAAAACTGTGTTGCTTCTCCCATGATTGGAACAGTAGATAGTTCAATTGTGGGCATTCGATTAACTCAGTTAACCGAACCGAATTACCAAATACAGAATTCGACCAAAAATCGAATAACAAAAATTGAAACCAACCGAAATATCCCGTACCGAACCAAAACGAACGGAATAAATCTGTTCAATTTTCAGTTTATTTGGTTTAACCAATATTTCAGTTTATTTATAATTTTTTGTTGTCAATATATATAGTAACTAAATATACAAAGATATATTTCGTATATATATTACTAAATTTTCTTATTCGGTTTACGAGGGAGAGGAATTTTAGATAAAATTTCTGAAAGGTTAGTGGAATTAAATCAAAATCGAATAAGAAATTTTAGTATTTTCGAAACCGAACCGATTTTTTTTTCAAACCGAACTGAATCTCTTGTTCGGTTATGTTCGGTTCAGATTTCGGTCCAAAAAACGAATAATGCTCACCCCTAAACATACGGATAAAGCAACGTTCAGAAAAAACTATACCTTTAACAGCGTTCAT
Organism: Iris pallida; assembly: GCA_029216955.1. Lineage (NCBI taxonomy): Eukaryota > Viridiplantae > Streptophyta > Magnoliopsida > Asparagales > Iridaceae > Iris > Iris pallida. The sequence continues at coordinate 188,666 of JANAVB010001599.1, read as the reverse complement.
AATACGCTATATAAAGTTCTGTTAACAGCACTGCATAATGAACGCTATTGATAATGACATTCTAATAGTAGGGATGCTTCAACGCTATAGATAAACTGCTATTGTATGAACGTTTAATAGCACTTCAATATGAACGCTATGGATGATTATATTATAGTAGCAGGGAGGCTCGAACGCTATAGATAAACTGCTATTGTATTCTATTTTAATAGCACTACGGAAGGAACACTATTGATGATGACATTCTATAGCAGGGAGGCTTGAACACTATAGATAAACTGCTATTGTATGCCCTATTTGTTGTGGTGTATGTATTTTAGTTTGTTGTAAATTCATATATTTATTCATATATTCTTCATAGTAGCTGATGCAGTACATTGTTTTCTTATCTCAGGTTTTTTTCGATCTGCGCCGGGCGAGATCTAGGCGACTTGATTCGCCGTAATTTCCATGGGCCGTACCTGAACTTCGGCGACATCCCGACGGAGATGCGGTTCATTTGTCTTGACGCGCTGAGGGTATGTATAATGGTCTTTCTTCACAATATGTATCAAAAAATTTCATTCTTGTGCGTTTATCTTATTTGCAGGCGTCGTACTGGTGGCCGAAGCATAGGGACCAGGCCATCCGGAGGTGCTACAGGACCGTATCCAGCAAAAGGACACGTGACATGATCCACGACCAGAAGGTGCTAGAGAGCCTGAGAGGTGGTGGATCAGAACATGGGTGCAAGGAGTGACTCAGAGCGGATTTCTGGGCGGAGATGAAGAAGAAAATGGAGACCCCGACCTATCTGGCCAAGTCTGAGACTGCAAAGGCTGCCCGTGCTAAGTCTGGTCAGCACACGGGTGGTTCGATCCCGTATGCGGAGCACATGCACCGATTGGTGAGTATTTTATTAAATTGTCAAAATTTTAAGTCTTAAACTCTATAAAATGAGTATTAATTTATGTTTAATTGTACAAGCACGAGGAGGTCGCCGGAAAGACGAAGATTCGGACACCGTCGACTTCCCCACAGTCTATGCACATACCCACAAGCGCAAGAGCGATGGGAAGCTCGTAGATGAGCGGGCCACCAAAGCTTATGCAAGTTTTCTTATTCTTTATATGTATTACATTTTTGTAATTCTAGATGATCGGACTACGAGTATCGATATCGGTACCCCATACTCATATAGTAATGGGCCGATACCGATTTCGATTGCGATACCGATACTAATAGGAATGGTCCGATACTCAGAGTATCGGTATCAGGCCATTCCTATGTGAGTATCGGTATCGATCTATTGCTATATGAGTATGAGTAGCGGTATCGGCCCATTACTATGAGCATTGATATCGGTATCGGTACATTACTATGAGTCTTTATATTAACTCTAAATTTATTTATGTTTATATAATATAGGAGGAGTTTGAGAGTCAGATCGGTGAGGGGGTGAGGGAGGTGAGGGGGGTGGACCTAGCCAGCCAACGGATAGGAACAAACTATGGGTAGATACGGTCGGAGTTGCGAAAGGCGGCTGCATATACGGTATTGGATCGTTTGCATCCCAGTCGTCCGTCATTTCCAGAGCTCCATCTCCACTTCCACCTGTACCAATACTTTCCACCGACGGTGCTGCCATCTAAGACCAGGTCACTATTACCTGTATATTATGGGATTTACAAAATTATATATACGGTAGTGCAAGAGCTTCTCCTCCGACACCTATAGTACCGGTCGTTCCGGCTCTGACTGCGGCTCCGACGGTTCAGACTTTGACCGATTCAGCTCCGCTATAGCCTCCAGCACATCCGGCTACAGCACCTCCGGTTACAACACCGACGGATCCAGCATCAACTTCGAGAGTTCCTCTGTCTCGGGAGAATTTTGAAGACGTATTACGAAATGTGCTGGGTAGCTACACCCACCCGCCGCCTCCTCCGCCGTCGTCGACGTAGATATTGTTTGGAAACTGTTTGTATTTGGGAACAATTTAGAAAACTGTTTGTAAACTGGAAAATTGTGTATTAGGAAAACTATTTGTATTTGGAAAACTATGTATTTGAAAACTGTTTGTATTTAAAAACTGTTTGTAAACTTTTTATTTGGAAACTGTTTGTATTTGGAAACTGTTTGTATTGGAAACTGTGTATTCAAAAACTGTTTGAAAACTGTTTGTATTTGGAAACTGTCTGTATTGAAAACTATTTATATGACTGTATATTGTGTGTGTAACTGTCAACTTGAATGTGGAGTACAGGAAAAACAAATATAGACACACAAAATTATATTTAGCAACGGGACAGCGACGGAATATCTGGAAAATTGCAGTATAGCGACGGATATCTGGAACATTCCGTCGCTAAGCTTCTGGAAAATATAGATTTAAAGTATAGCGGCGGAATAGCGACATAACCTGTTCGTCGCTACAAGCCTGTCCGATGCCAATAGCGTATCGGAAACACTTTAGCGACATACTTTTCTGCCGCTATACCGTCACAAACTAGCGACGGAATTTCCGTCGGTAGTTAGTCGGTAAAGGTAGCGACAGAATTTCCGTCGCTAATATGTCGTAATTTGTAATAAAGAGCGTGTCGCTAAATCCGTCACTAATCAGTCGCTATTTCCGACAAACTAGCGACTGACTGAAATTAGTGACACGTAATTTCCCGACAAACCATTTCCGTCGCTGATATGTCGCTATTTGGCTTTAGCGACGGAAAAACAACTTTTAGCAACGGATACCATTGTCGCTAAAAGCCTATTTTTTGTAGTGTTCACCAACATTCTAACACGGGAAATGGTCATTCTACATGATCTTACAACGGAGAATGACCATTCTCCATAATTTTAACACGAAGAATGATTATTCTCCTACATGTTAACACGGGAATAGCCATTCTCCGTGATCTTATCACGAGGAATGGCCATTCTCCGTGATTTTAACATGGGAAATGACCATTCTACGTAATTTTACAACAGAAAATGACCATTCTCTGTGATTTTAACACGGAGAATGACTATTCTTCTGCATGTTAACACAAAAATAGCAATTCTCCATCAATTTGACACGGGAAAAGGCTATTCTCCGTGAGAATGTCAATTCTTCATGATTTTAACACGGAGAATGACAAAACGCTCTTAATTCTCTTCACATCAGCTCTCTATTCTCTAACTGGTGTTCCAATTGATGCTTCATTTAAATACGGAGAATAAAAATTCTTCGTGATTTTAACACGGAGAATGACCACTCTCATTCATTTTAACACGGAGAATAATAATTCTTCGTTATTTTAACACGGAGAATGACCATTCTCTTACATTTTAACACGGGGAATGGCCATTCTCCGTCATTTTAATACGGAGAATGGTAATTCTCCGTTAATTTAACACAAGAAAAGGCCATTCTCTTATTTTTTTAACATGGAGAATGTCAATTCTCCGTGATTTTAACACATAGAATGACAAAAAGCTCTTAATTTTTTTCGCATCAGCTCTCACTTCTCTAACTTGGGTTCCAGTTGAGGCTGATGATGAAGTTGTCATGACCCGCACCCTAGAGTAAGGGCACGAGACGATAGTACGTCCAGTCTACGCCGTAGTGTCGGAGGTAGAACGCTGTCCTAGGTCAACATCTAACAATATAAAGGTACATGTACAGTATATACACTCCGAATGGAGGTGTTATAGCAATACAGTCTCAATCACATCTAAGGTAGAGCATGATAAAAGATAGATAGATAGATAGATAGATAGATAGATAGATAAGAACTGAATGAAATCTACAGAGAATACAATCCAGATAAGTCTAAGTGTCTAAATAAGTACATATCTAACATCTCAGAATCTCAATACAGTAATCCAGAAAAGATAAAGACATCCTAATCTAGGGGAGTGTCATCCACTGTTGTTTGTCATGAAATATAAAAGAGCAGAACAATTATCGGAGGACTGGACTTTTAGTTCACAATACAAACTCGCTTGTACAAAGAAAGCCTAGGAACGAAAACCTAGGTACAGCAATCTAAGTACAATTGTATATTTTAGATTTTGGGGTGTGACGGTAGAGGCTCGGGAAAGCGACGGCAGCTCTGCCTTACTCCTTGGACGATCGGGTGCAGCCTTGGCTCTGTAGAAGAACTGCTTGGCATTGCTGAAGAAATGCTCTCTTTTCAGGCTCTGTATATTCTTTCTGGCTCTCTGGCTCTCTGGCTCTCTATGTATATGTCTTCTCTGTATCTCTCTCTCTCTGTGTATGTATCTGTTCGCAAGGGAATGACATCTTGCTATTTATAAGAGTGGGGGGCTTCATTAGGGTTTGCAATGATTGTCCATTCTTTAAAGTCGGTGGCTAAGGATCACTGGATCTGGGCCGTTCATCGAGATTTCAGCAATAAATGTGATTGCATTAAATCTTTTGTGGGTAATTAATGATGATTGACATAAATCCTCCTAATTTGTCTTGCCAACCTCGAATTTCTCGACACGTGTCATTAATTTGCTTGTTTGCAAATAATCTGATTTGATCCCAATATTTTATTAGGATTTGTTGAGGGATTTTGATCAATTTGATGCCACGTGCCCTGCTATCATGCCACGTGTCTTAACCGCAAGCCACTGCAGAAATCTGAGCCGCAGGAAAGTTGCTCCTCATTGGGCCGCATAAGGCTGGCCACGTGTCAAGGCTGCTTGAGAGTGGCCCCCTGAACATTTGGACCGCATGGTAACGATCTGAGCCGCATGAGTGTAGGTGACCGCTTGATGGGTGCCTTCTTCGTAAACCGCATGAAGATTGTCTTCGTGAGCTGCATGGGGCTAGTCTTCGTGAGCCGCATGGGGCTAGTCTTCGTGAGCCGCATGGGACAGCCTCCGCTTGAACCGCATGGGGTAGTCTCTACTTGAGCCGTATGTGACTGTCCACGTGTCAAGGTCGTATAACAGTTTCAGGATCTCGGAGGATCTTGTCAGAGATTTTCTTCGTTTCCCTAGGAGTCTGTCATTATGAGGGATTCATAATTGTAATTTTGTGTCAGGGCTGCCATGTGTCAGAGCTGTCAGCCATCAAGGCATTTAGTGCAGTAAAGGACAAACGGAAGAGCTGTTTGCAGGCCACTGGCTCCTCTCTGAGCCGCATAGAACTTGTTTGAGCCGCATAGACGATCGAGCCGCATGAATACTTGAGCCGCATGAACTCTCTGAGCCGCATGGGGCTCTCTGGCCACATGGATCTTTCTTTATTCTTTTCCATGCTTCTACAAGACTCCCTTCAAAGTTTTTAATTTACAAAATTGAAATAATTTGAATAAGAAGCATGGCCATGTATAAATTCTCCTGACCGCATATGATGTCTCGGCCGCATGGATGACTCGGCCGCATGGATGTCTCAGCTGTATTGAGTCAATTAGCCGCAGGGACTTTCGGGCCGCATAGCTCATTGCCACGTGTGCGCGTCATTAATTGTCTCAAATTCATTTTAGTGCCGTCTTTTGGGGAAATCCCAAGGGTCGGCTCATTAAATCTTTGGATTTTATGTCCTGGGTGAATCTTCTTTATGAGAGAGGGGACAAAATCCGAGGAGTCGGTTTCGTCTTTTCTGAGGCGGTTATTAGTCTACGTGTTCCCCCCCTCTCCTGTCCTCCTATAAATAAGAGGAGTTTAAAAGAGAAAACTTCTTTACTTTCTCCTTTACTTCGAACTTTCCCTACCCCATTGCCATCCTCTTCTTCAATTGCCAATGGCTCCCAAGAAGACCGTTGCGGCGAAGGGCAAGAAGGCGGCGTCTTCGTCGTCTGCGACGATGAAGGTCAAGAAGACTGCCTCTACTTCAACCGCGGCCGCTCCTCCACCGGCCGTCGTGTTCGCAGCTCACCCTGACGTTCATCCCCCTATTGCTGGTAAGGACTTTATGTGGGTTTAAAGAACCCTAACTGCTATGGCTACGTCGCATGTTTTATGCACGAGCCTTTATTTTCATGTGAGCCGCATGTTCGTCCTATGGCCGAGCCGCGAGCCGCATAAGAATAGCCATTATGGCCGCATACGCGCTTCGCCAACGAAGCCGCATAAGCTACACTGAGCCGCATAGATTTATACACGTTTGTCTGTAACGTGGTCCGCATGAACTTATCTGATCCCTGCGGGCCCTATGTAAGCACTGCCACATGACCCTTTATTAAATGGAGCCGCATGAATATTCTTCTGAGCTTGAGCCACATGAGGCTTTAGTAAGTTGGAGCCGCATAAGTGTTCTCCTGAGCCGCATGAGGCTTTGTTAAGTTGGAGCCGCATAAGCTCGAAAGCACCCATTAGTTCCTTTTTGTCCATCTTTTTAACTTATCTTTTTCTGTCTCCTTCTCAGTAAATTTGTCGGTTAATGCTGCTGGAGTGCTCCTGGTAGGCAGTGCCCAAGCTGCTCTGGGCTATAGGTACGACCATATAGTTCAGCATATGGCAGACCAGTTTTCGAGTGACGAGCCTCCGGCGAGATTGAATGCCCTCAAGAATCAGCCTTTCTATTTCCTTAACGCTATGATGAACTCAGGGAAATTAGAAGGGGAATACTTGAAGCCTGTATTCTTCTTTGGAGACGCCTTGACTGTGAAGAACAGTCAGATTCTGGAGGTATCAGAGAACTGGAGTTTTATTTCTAACGGGATGGCGATCCGCATCTCCCAGATGGAGCGTTACTTCCCTTTGTCTTGGTTCAATATGCTCCCACTGGACCGAAAGATGGAAGATTCTTTAACTCCTACCCGAAGTGGGATGTTTGTGGGGGACATCCATTATAACAACAGCCTGAAGTCAGTGTGTGCGGGCAAGGTACACACCAGCCGTTCTATAATGGGATTGGCCTCGGGTACGTTCTTGAATGTGCCGGGTCCCAATTTTATGTTTTCTAAAGCCGACACTTTTATGAACCAACTTGCTCGGAAGGGCTCCTATCCCATTGGTCGGTTGATGCTCCCTAGTTGGATACATCCCATTTCCTCGTGGACCAATCTGTCTATGTAGATTTTATAAAAGTATGAGGCCTTTCTGTGTGAGATTGGTCTTTACCATGCTATTCGGGGCACCAACCATGGCTTATCTATAAACAAGAGATTGTTTATATCTCTGCTGGATTGTAACACCCAGTTTTCCAAATGAGGGTAATTTTGGAATTTTATATTTTAATTTATTTAATTATGATATTTAAATATATAATATGATTTTTGGTAATTTTTAATAATTTTAAAACTATTTAAATCATGACTTATGATTTGGTGTTGTGCTAGTGAACAGTAGAGACTGCCTACCCTAGAGCCTAGCCTTGTGCTTAGGGTATTTAGACATTTTTGGGGTTATTTGATTTTATTATAATTTATTTGAATTTATAGGAATTTTTAGAATTTATTTTTGAATTGTTTGGATGAGGGTTGACTAGTGTTGACTAAGAGACTAACCTAGTGACTAACCTAGGTTAAGACCACTTGGTTAGGTTAAGTAAACTTGGTTTGACCTAATTTAGTGAGGGTTAAGCCATTGGAACTTGTTTGGAGAAAGGTGGAGTTGATTTGACTAATATGGCTTATGACTTCATAAGTCATGATTAATGACTTGCGACTTAAAGCCCATAGGCCCACCCAAGTAGCTAACCCTAATTCTAATCAGCCCATGGCTGGTCATTATGATCATCCCCACTCCTATTTAATGTCTCTACCACTTAGGGCTAGCCTCCTTTAGGAAATAGCAAAGTTTGGAAATAGAGGTAAAACCCTTTCTTCCCCAATCCATAACTTCTCCATTTCAACTCCTTTTTCCTTCTAATTTCTTGCAATAGATCCTAATCTCTGTGTATTTCCTGACTATGGTAAGAAATTTCAGTGGAGGAGTAATTTGGAGGAGCTTGGGTGGCAAGAGAAACACCCCTCTTTGAAGCTTTTTTCGGCTTTTTCACACACCTAGGTAATTCCTAATCCTCTCCATAAAATAGAGATTTAATTGCATGAATAGGAAGCCCTAGGAATACCCTAACTACTGGTATAGGTATTGCTAAGTTTTGTGTCCATTTCGTGTCCGTATCGGACACGTATCCAATAGAAAACCTAGGTGTTTGTAGAAATGCCACTAAGGATTCGATTTTTGATTTTTGTAAAACTAATTACATAGGTTTGTAGATCTTGGTGTGTGTATGAATGTTTGTGAAGGATGTTTGGTGTTTCGTGTCCTTGTGTGTCGTGCATTTCGTGTGGACACGTAGCACGGGCCCGTAGGCCGTGTCCTGCATCACGGGGTCCATTTCTCTGGACACAGGACACGTCGTGTCCTCAAATTTCGGGGAAACTTGGGGCAATGTCTGCCACCTGTAGGCCTCGAAAATGAAAGTCACGCTGAGTTGATCAAAACAAAGTCTAAAAGTCACGCTGAGTTGATCAAGACAATGTCTAAAAATACACGCTGGGTTCTACCAGACTATTTTCTCAATATACGCTGAGTTCCGCTCATCATTTGTCAGAATGTCATTATGACTGACAGCACGACAGTCGAAGAATGTCTCCTCGTATGCCATATATGCACGGAACTCGAGAGATCACAGCCGACTATTGCGTGATTTTTGAAATCTTCTTCAACAAGACTCAGCCTTCGTCAAGTTGGCGTACCAAAAGAGCTTATTATCATTTAATGTGACTGACAAGGCAATCACTGTCAGAGATTTTGTGTCAGTCGAGGCACGTCGAATCAAGACAGCTGGCAGTCCTGCCTCAATCTTGCGTATATTTTGAGCCTTCTGGCTCAAGTCTACGTGTATTTTGAATTTGTATGTTTCCTTCCTCAAGTCTGCGTGGATTTTGAAGCTGTTTGCCCCAAGTCTGCATGGATTCTGAAGCTTCTTGCCCCAAGTCTACGTGGATTTTGAAGCTTTCTGCCCAAGTCTGCATGGATTTCGTCTTCAACAAGTCTGCGTGGATTTCATCCTCAACTGAGTCTGCGTCGATTTCGTCTTCAACAAGTCTGCGCGGATTTCATCCTCAACCAAGTCTGCGTGGATTTCGTCTTCGACAAGCCTGCGTGGATTTTATCAAATTGGAGTACGTGGCAGCCATGCCACTGATCTCTCGCCTGCGTGTCCTGTAGCTTGCACACGACTCATGCACGATTGCCATGTGTCCAACAGTTACAGGCCACGTCCAGTAACTGCTCATAACCTTGCGCATGTTAAATCCTGCGTGATTTTCAACTATGCACAGGCTGTGAAGACAGTTATCTTTTCAGTTATTTTTGACTCTATAAATAGAGTTCTTTTCTTATTCATTGTACAGAGATAGATAGTTATCTAAATTACTGTCAAAATTTTGAGAGCTTTTCTTCTTCGCATCGTCCAAGGGATAAAGCGATCGTCTTCTAGATCGGATTCCTACAGTTGTAATTTTCCCAGATACACAATAAATAAAGTGAATTTATTTATGGAAAATAAATTGGCGACTCTGCTGGGGAAAACCATCTCCTCTTCTGAGATGGCAACAACTCAATGCGACACTTCGTCAGTCGGCTTGACGAAGAAGGTGATATCGATCCAACTTGATCAACTCGCCTACGAAGAAATGCAGCGGGCTAAGGGTGGCAAGCCCACTTCAGCCTCCATCTCCACTGCCAAGTCGAAGGGACGATCTGTCTACGTCCCTAAGAATCTGTTGGCAACTAACAGTGAAGTTTCTGCCACAGTGTCTACTCCTAACACTGGCAAGAACTCTACTGCAAGCACACACGCTCTTGTGTGCTTGAAGATGACAGCAATCAAAAGTCACGCTGACAGCACTGGCTCCTTAGCCAAATCTGTTCTAGCGTGCAATCTCAAAATCAAAAGTCACGCTGACAGCACTGGCTTCTTAGTCAAGCCTGTTCCAGCATGCAATCTCAAAATCAAAAGTCACGCTGACAGCACTGGCTCCTTAGTCAAGCCTGTTCCAGCGTGCAATCTCAAAATCAAAAGTCACGCTGACAGCACTGGCTCCTTAGTCAAGCCTGTTCCAGCGTGCAATCTTAAAATCAAAAGTCACGCTGACAGCACTGGCTCCTTAGCCAAATCTGTTCCAGCGTGTATTTCTAAAGTCAAAAATTACGCTAACAGTACTGGTTCTTTAACCAAGCCTGTTTCAGAGTGTATTCCAGCATACTATAAGAAGAATAGCTCTTTAGCTATCTCTTCTTCTTTGCCAAGTTCTACTGGAACTGGGGGTGGTCTTGTTAGAACTCCTTCACAAATGGCACACAAAGTCCCTTCGAAAAGGAACAACTCTTTAGTTGTTTCTTCTGCTCCTGTAGTGCTTACTTCAGGAACAGCTTTGACTGACAGTTTTGTTAGTCAAGGAAAAGGAGATGGTCTTTTGACTACTCTTCCCTCTGGACATTCTATGTCTCAAAACTTGAATAAGTCCAAGAAGAAACATTTCTTAATGTCTTCTTCTACGTCTTCTTCGAATTGGGCACATAATTTGTCTATAAAAGAGGGTTTGTTACCAACTCCTAATCAAGGGGGTGGTTCATCTCTTCCTTCTCTACAAATATCCAGATCAATGGAAGGAAAACTCCAAGTGTCAAAAACCAATGTTTTACTTCCAACTGATCTAAGAACAAAACTTAATCAAATCCGTTTGGAAAGTACTTCTGTAAGAGATCCAGATGTAGAGTATGCTAGAAATTATGTGGCTCATATTAATCACTCTCTATATAATCAAGAGCCATCAAGACCCAAGAACTGGAAATATATTCCTAAAAATACACAAAGAATGTTCTCTGATGTACCTCAATCTTCACAAACAGATTTACGAGAACACCTTCAACAGAAGAGAAGGAATAATTCTGTGCCAACGGATCGCGACCATGCTGAATGTGACTTCCAGCCGAAAGTCATAATTCAATGCAGATGTCAATCAATGGATCATGACCATGCTGATCATGAATGTGACTTCCAGCCAAGAGTCACGATGCAATGCAGATGTCAATCTAAACGATAATCTGTCTTCAACCGGATTCAGTGTGAACCTATGCCTGATGAAGATGAACCTCTATTTGCTTCTGTCAACATGACTTCTCGGGATATTGGGGGTAGACCTGATAGTCCAGATGGAGTATATAGAGGCACCAGATCAAGAGTTATGGCTTCTAATCAAAGGACTTTGATTCCTGAAGATGATTCTGAATTTCTTGGAGAATCTAACTTTCCACCTCTTCCTACTGGGGGTAGTTCTCCTGCAAATGACTTTGATACACAAAGTAATGATTCAGAACAAACAACATCCACCAGTTCATCAATAATCCCTCGTACAGTCACGACTTATATGGTCGATGGGAATACTGATGAATCTTCTTCTTCGACGACTCCTCAAGACCAAAGAATTGCTTCTTTGGAACAGCAAATGAAATCTATGGCTGATACTATGAAGTCGATGTATGAACTCATGGCAACCCATATACAAAATCGACAGACTATACCTGAAGCCATACCAATTGATACTGGTGTAATTCCAGTACATGTTCCTCCAGCAGTACAATCCAATACTCTTGGACAAGTTCAACCAGTTCCTAGTCACTCAGGAGCTGGGGGTAGTGCTTATAATGTTGTTCCTCCTCCCAACTATTCTGTACAAGCTACAACTCCACAATCTTCCGGAGTTGTTACTGAAGAATTGAAGAACCTCAAAACTCAATTTGAGGCATTCAAACAGAAGGATGGTTTACAAAGGTTAGGTATCAAGCAACCTTACCCGATAGAATGGAAGCAAGTATCTTATCCTCCTAAATACAAGCCTCCTACTATCTCATTCTATGATGGAACCACTTCTCCAAGTCAATTTATCAATCATTTTGAAGTGATGACTGACCAGTTGCAACCAAGTGACGCCCTCCTTACTCGGGTGTTTGTCGGATGTCTCAAGGGAACGGCTTATGAATGGTATAGAAGTCTCCCTGATGGATGTATTACCTCATTTGCCGGTTTCAAACAAATATTTCTTGAACAATTCTATGAAGGGCTCAATGACATGACTATGTCTGCTCTCATAAGAATCAAGCAGAAGAACAATGAAACTACTGAAGATTTCATTGAACGGTTTCGAAGAGAAGCTCTGAAAATGCCTCTTGGAACTCCTGATGCTGTTACCATCGACACATGCAAATCAAATTTGTTACCAATCATCAGCATGTGGACAGGATCTACACAATTTCAAGATTGGCCTTCCTTCATAGTAAGTGCCAAAGCTGCAAAAATCAGTGCTGAAACCTTCAAAGGTTTAGGAGTGCAGATGAATCCCAAGGAAACAGGCCAAAATGCTAACAATAATGCTAAAAACAATGCTCGTAAAGGAAAAGAAATCCTTGAAGTTAATCTTCAGAGTAAAGATGCATCGACTGTTCAAACTCCTCCTGCCTCTACGACTCAACAATCAAGAACACCTCGTCCCAGAGAAGAATATTCTTTTGATGACGATGATGTCCTTGGTATCTTCGAATGTCTGCTTAAAGGTAATAAAATACAATTACCTGAAAAGAAGAAACCCGATGAAGCCGGTAAGACAGATCATCCTAAATACTGTCCATACCACAGAATGTTGGGTCACACAATTCGTACATGTTATGTACTAAAAGGAAAGATCCAAGAAATGATCAAGTCTGGAGCCATCACTCTCACTCCGAAAGAGAAGACTATTACTTCCAACGTTGTCTCTATGCAATTCAGAGATTTCCCTCCTCAACTCCTTGAAAGCGGGATTGTTCCTATTTCCAAGGCAACTCTTGAAATAGTGAATATTCCTCCTCCACAGTCTGAAGGTTTAGTTCCAATCACTATGGAAACAGGAGAAATCCTATGGATTCATCCTGATTTAGTGGCAGATTTTGAATCTCCTCCTCTTCAAAAGATTTCTTCCCGAAAATCTAAGAAGACGGGAAAGACTAAGTCATGTCATATGACTTCTCTCGGATTTACTCCCGACACAGAATCAAAAGACAAAGCAGAAGCACTTGCTGGTGCTACTAGAACAGGGAAACCTTATCTAAAGGATTATTCCAAGAATCCTGAAGATACACCTGATATCTCTCCTGCTGACAAAGATGCTCCTGATGTCCCTCTTAAGGAAGAATCATCCACTGCACCTGTTCCTTCAACTACACCGGGGGTACCTACTCCTTCCAAGCCTACAGCTCTTGAGAAAGACAAACAACAGGCTCGATTTGATAAACCAATCAAGAAGTCCCCTCCCCTTGGGCTTCAGAAGCCTTATAACTTCGACATTCTAGCTCAACTTGCTAATACTCCAGCTAGAATGTCCCTCTTTGAACTTCTACGTCTTTCTAAAGAGACTCGGGAGACATTAAGTGAGGCACTTCTTCAGGCAAACTCTTGTCTTGCACAATTAAAGAAGCCAGATGAAGAACCTGTCACTTGCTTACATTACAACAGTGTATTGGAGATTATCCCGAATATCACCTTTACACAAGATGACATGCTACTGAAGGATAATCAACATGATCGACCTCTCTACTACACCGGTTATATCGATACGATCAAGATAGATCGTATCCTCATTGATCCAGGGTCTGCTATAAGTATAATGCCTAAGAGTCTGTTGGATGAACTAAAAATCCCTCTTCACAAGCTTTCCAAGACGGTTACTACTATCTTGGGATTCAATCAAAGCCGAAGCGAGCCTTTGGGAAAGATTCATCTAAAACTTCAGATAGGCGATTTCAGATCCAAAGTCACTTTCTACGTGATCGAGATCGTAGGGTCTTACAATCTTCTTCTGGGAAGACCCTTCTTTCATGAAAATAATGTGGTTCCTTCCACTCTTCATCAGTATTTTAAATACATTGACAGCAATGGACAAGTACGAAAAGAAGTTGCTGATATAAATCCTTTCTATGGGGTTGAAGCTTATTTCAATGATTCCCGGATGTACAAAGAAGAGTATACAAGGCTTATACAAGCTATGGAGAAAGAGGATTCACAAAGTGAGACCTTGATAATTCCTATTAAAGGTCGAACTACTCAGCAACAGTCTCCTAAACCCTCAGGAGAAGATTCTTTTATTGTTCCAGTAAGCGGACGAATTTCTCCATTACCTCAGTCATCTGCTCAAGATACACTGATCATTCCTGTCAGTGGGCGTACTATAGTTCCTGTATCTTCACATATAAAACAGGATACTCTGGTAATCCCGGTTGGAGGGCGGACTACTCTTCCATCTCAGGCTTCAAGGGAGCTCACCTCTTCTGAGCCATTTGTTATCGATCTTAATCGAAACAAAACTTTTTCTCCCCCTTTAGTCATTGATTTGGCTAAGATTTCTAAGGCTCAGCCTTCTCCTGATGTAAATACTGCTACTTTTGAATTTAATGAAAAGTCTCCATCTTTGTAATATATTGATGTGTGTAATCATGTTCATAGTTATTTGCATCTGTTGGATGATTTAAGAACAATAACTATAGGAGTTGTACAGACTTTTCATACGGGAGTATCCCCAGAATCAGTGCAAGCTTCATACTTTTTGGTTCCTAGCAGAAAGCCAGGAGATATTCCAATATTCTTCTACAAAGGGCCCCAAAATCCTTCTGATTTGGAAGATGATGACAAAAACGATGACACCGGGAGGTTACAACTACGTCGTTATAGTCAGCAATCTAAAGACATTATCAAGAATATGGGCTATGACTTCAGAACTGGCCTCAGTAATGGAAGAGGAAGAAAAATGCCTGTCCGGATTCCTCCTTTAAAATATGGAAGGATAAAATGCGGATTGGGTTATATTGCTTCTACTCCCTTCATCAATACTATCCACGAAGATCCCGAATCTGATGAAGATACGAGATCTGATTCTTCTAGTACCACCTCTTGGAATTCTGATACAAGTATTGGTGACCTCCACTACAACATTCTGTCTTCCAACATGGTCTCCATTGACGGTTCTGAGGAAGATGATGAAGACGAAGATGAATTTGAAATATCACCTGAATCAGAACAATGGACCCAAAGATTAGACAATCGATGGGAATTCAAATTTGAGCAAAAAGAACCTCCGGCTGAAGACAAACTTGTTCAAATAGATGTTGGTGAAGAGGGATCCCCTAAGCCAATATTCATCAGTGAAAGTCTTTCAGAAGCTGATAAGCAAGACATGATCAAACTTATTCGTGAATACATCGATGTCTTCGTTTGGAGTTATGAAGATATGCCAGGACTTGATCCACAGATTGCAACTCACAAACTCAATATCATGCCGAATGCTAAACCGGTCAAACAACAACAGCGACGATTTCGTCCAGATATTATGGATGCGATTGAAGCTGAAGTCAATAAACTCATGGCTTCCGAATTTATCAGAGAAGAACAACATTCCGACTGGGTAGCTAATATTGTTCCTGTGCTCAAAAAGACTGGCAAGATCAGAGTCTGCATAGACTACCACGATCTCAATGCGGCATGTCCTAAAGACGAGTTTCCTTTACCAATCACTGATGTCATGATCGATAATACCTGTGGGTTTGAACGGATGTCATTCATGGACGGGTATTCCGGGTACAATCAGATTAAAATATTTCCAGATGACGAGAAACACACTTCTTTCAGAACGCCGATTGGTACATACTGTTATACAGTGATGCCATTCGGTCTCAAGAATGCAGGAGCAACTTATCAACGAGCTATGAGCACTATATTCCGTGAACATTTACAGAAAATAGTCGAATGCTATGTTGATGACATTACAGTTAAAAGTCGACAAAAGGAGGATCACATCTAAGATTTGAAGACTATATTTGATCTAATGCGCAAGCATCAATTAAAGATGAACCCTACTAAGTCCTTCTTAGGCGTCTCTAGTGGCAAATTTCTCGGCTTCGTCATTACCTCGAAAGGTATACACGGGGATCCCGAGAAGATCAAAGCCATCCAAGAGATGCATCCTCCACGCACCTTAAAAGAGCTACGAGGATTTCAAGGAAGGATCGCTTATATCAGGAGATTCATCTCTAATTTATCAGGACGCTGCAGACCATTTAATAAACTCATGAAGAAAGGTGTTTCTTTTGTCTGGAATGATGAATGTCAGAAAGCATTCGATGATATAAAACAATATCTGATGAGTCCACCAGTATTGGTACCTCCTGTCTCAGGAATTCCATTCCTCCTATATACCCGAGCAACGAGTCATTCATTGGGTGCATTGCTTGCTCAAAAGAATAAAAATGGTCATGAACAAGCCATTTACTATCTCAGTCGTACCATGATCGGAGCTGAACCTCGATATTCACCAGTCGAAAAAGAATGTCTAGCCTTGATGTTCGCTGTTCAAAAGATACGACATTATATCATTGGCCAGACCATTCATGTCATTTCCAGGATCAATCCTATACGGATCATGATGAAGAAACCAAGTGTTTTAAATTCTCGATTGGCTAACTGGGGAATCTTACTTGCTCAGTATGATATGCATTATATCCCTCAGAAATCAGTCAAAGGACAAGCTTTAGCTGATTTTCTGGCTGCTCATTCAATTCCAGAGAATTCAAAACTCTATGATGAAATTTCAGATGAAGTCCTAGACTCAAATCAAATTGCTGAAGAAGATCCTACTTGGCGTCTATTCTTTGATGGAGCTTCAAGAATAGGTCCTAATGGTGACATAGTTGCTGGAGTTGGAATTATTTTTGTATCACCAGAAGGTCTTGCTATCCAAAGAGCTTATTCTCTCGATCAGCCATGTTCAAACAACGTTGCAGAGTACAATGCATTACTCATTGGTCTTCAGCTCGCCAAACATCTGAACATTCAATATTTGGAGGCGTATGGAGACTCTAAACTCATTGTCAATCAGATAAGGGGCACTTATGAAGTTCGCCATCAAGATCTGGTTCCTTATCATAGATCGGCTATATCTATGGCTTCTTCATTTGAAGAATTCTTCATCGAGCATGTTAGACGAGCATGTAACACAGAAGTGGATGCTCTTGCTAATCTCGCGACAGTCTTGGCTATTCCGATTAGACGGCAACAAATGATTGTTGTTTGCAATCGAGAATTATTCCATCTTGAGAATAATCTGACTCTAGGACTTCCAATTAATATTGAAGAATCAGCATCTCATGATGTCAATACGACAAGAGGATTCGGATTTGGTTGTAAATCCTTTTCATCTTCATCTGATTCCAGTATAGAATTCACCTTTAACAATTCAGCTGAGAATCAGAATACAGATAAAGATTGGAGACTTCCTTTCTTAGATTTTGTATTGTATGATATTCTCCCAGATAATCCGAGTGAGGCAGCATCTATCAGACGACGATCACTCAGATTTTATTACAATTATACTACAAAAACCTTATATCGTCGAGCTTACGATGGTTTACTTCTTTGATGTGTTGCCGGTGATGAAGCCCAACAAATTATCCGCGAAGCACATGATGGAATTTGTGGAGCACATCAGCCTGGACCAAAACTTGTCACGCCCCAGAACCAGAATACTGAAGAACGGGGACGTGCACAGCCAGCTACGCATAACGGAACGGCAACCATCCCGCTATACGGTCACGGCTGTCTAGCTATGTGAGGGTACGCTACAAACCATCAGTCTCTTAGGATCAAATCAAGCTATTATCTCAATCTTAACAAGTAATGATAATAACAAGATATCAGACCACCAAATATACAATTGTAAGGCGTCCCAAACATTACATATCCAGATGATCATGAAGCTAGTCGTACAAAATGTAAGGACTAGCAAGAGTTAAGTCATACATGATCAACCTCGAGTTGCCAATCATGATTACAGCCCGTAGGCAGACAGAAAGTAAAGTGCATCGAGCTAACAAGTGCTCGTCGGCTAAACGCCTCAAAAGGATATCAGTTAACAATACAGTGGGAGAAACAAAAAGAGAAAACCCACTCGTTGCCCGGGTTCCGTCTAGTGTTCACCATCGGGCTGGAAAGCAGGTAGATCCTTTGCTGCTGCTCCGGTATCTGGCCATACAAAACCAGCTGGGTCAGACCCCAGAAAGAGCAAGTGCCACAAAGGAGGCCACGAAATAAGAACAAAAGCCAGCAATCCGCACAATAATATAATTACATAATAAGAGACAGTAATTTAAGAAAAGGCATGATAGTTAGATATAAAAGACAAATCTTGTACAGAATCGATAAAAGACAGAACATATGGAAAGGCATGACAGGATGATATACGATGAGATGACCATGGGACTATTCAAATAGCCAGGTTACAACCCGTAAACCAAATAAGGACCGGGGTTGTAACCCTTCGTCTGAACGGAACTTGGTTTCTCCCACCCTTTATCGGCAAGATAAAATACGCGAATTCAAGACTTGCAATTAAACATGATTAAGGTAAGGCACGAGTAATCATGTCATGTCTTGACCTTGCACAGGATCAGGACAGGACAAGAGGGACTAGACTCCATTCAATCAATCACGGCCAAGAAAGTACTACGGCTTACTACTTTAACTAACTAGGGTTATCACAGACCTGATTACTAACAAGATGCAATAAGAATTCCAAGTCCGGTTACCTGTTTGTTACTACCTGAATGCTCCCAGCAAGAAAAGGAAAAGATAGCATGATATAGCAGACACACTGTAGTAAGATACATGTGTCCTAAGGTACCACGCTCGACGGCGGGCTGGAAGTGCGCTCATCTCGACGGATAGCAATAAATCCCATGTATATATATATAAGGCCGGGACCAAAGGGGCAACAGGTAACTGGGAAATTCTCCATGAACTAATTGATCAATCTAGTCATTAACCTAGCCAGATTCAGTATGAATCCCTGACCGTGGGAACCAGGGAGTCACGTCCTAGACATGATGCAAGACAATACGAGTGGATTGCACAAGCAAGCAGGAACACCCACGGTGTCAAGACAAGTCAAGCTAAGTTATCAAGTCATGTCAAGTTAAGAGTGCGCCGCCACAGCCACTATCAAGTTATCAGGTTACCAGTTACAAGTCAAGTCAAGAGTGTGCCACCACGGGCCACTATCAAGTCAGGTTAGTCAGGTCAGAAGTGTACCACCATGGGTCACTTATCAAGTCATGCTAGTTCCTTGTCATACCGTGCCATGTACAATAGTCATTCCAATATATTAAGCAAATTCATCATAGACAAGTTGGTAGCACAAGGGGGTCAAAGGTTGGGCTACGCAGGGTATAGACTGCGCATACAAGGCTGCGCAAGAGTTGTCTTGCGCAAGGGGAGCAGTACGCAAGCCATACGCAATGCACAGTACGCAGGCCAGCATACGCAGGGGAGCAGTACGCAAGGGAAGCAGTACGCAAGCCATACGCAATGCACAGTACGCAGGCCAGCATACGCAGGGGCTACGCAAGTCACTACGCAAGCAATACGCAATGCACACTACGCAATGCACAGTACGCAGGCCAGCATACGCAGGGTGCAATACGCAGGGTGCAATACGCAGGGTACAATACGCCGGGTGCAATACGCAGGGTGCAATACGCAGGGTGCAATACGCAGGGTGCAATACGCAGGGTGCAATACGCAGGGTGCAATACGCAGGGCGCAATACGCAGAAGACCCTAAGCAAGGGTTCTACGCAAGCAACACTACGCAGGAGCTCTACGCAGAGGCCGTACGCGGGAGCCGCGTGGCCAACAAGAGGGAAAGGCTATGTTCTTCTCCTACCTCTGTCCGAGAGGAAGAACACCCAACCCAAAACTTCAATTCTTCATAACTTTGCCAAATCAAAACCAAATTTAGATTTTCAAAGCTCTAATTTGAGTAAAATTGAATTCTCTTCCATATGGAAGCATCAAAAACCCATAAAATCCAACTAAAATAGATCAAAACCATGTAAATCCGAATATAATTAAAACCTAGATCTAGAACAATGGAGACTCCAAATCACAAAATTCCAAGTTCTAATGTTGTTCTCCATGTCCTAATCTAGCTAATGAACAAATAAAAAGTGGTGCTTATCTAATGGCAAGATGCACTTGCCTAATGGGTTGGAGAGTTGTGTGGAGGAAGAAGAAGAATTAATGGAGAAAAAATAATGAGGAGAGAGAGTGTTAGGTGGGGATTTTAATGGAGGAGGATAAGTTGTGTTGAGGGTGGAGGTTAGCTAAGATGGTCCAATGCATAATAAACCAAACCAAACCAATTCCTATCCAAATAAAACCAAGCTCCATTAATCAGAATTAATCCAGGAATGATAAATGACAATTAAACTACAATGCTAAGTATGAAATATACCACCACTTAACTGGTCAAGAAAAATGAAAAATACTGGTCAGAAATACGATCACGTATAAAATACGTATCACGAATTTCGGGGCACTACAAAACTTCAAGACCGTATTCGACGTATGGGTTATTATTGGCCTACTATGGTATCAGATGCCAGCGAATACGCAAGAAAGTGTAAAGCTTGTCAAATCTATGCAGATTTTATCCATCAACCTTCAGAATTTCTACATCCAACGGCAGCATCATGGCCCTTCGAAGCTTGGGACATGGACATTATCGGCCCAATCAATCCGCCGTCATCAAAAGGTCATCGGTTTATTCTTGCAATAACCAATTATTTCTCCAAATGGGCCGAAGTTATTCCTTTATCTGAAGTTAAAACGTCCAACGTCATCAACTTTATCAAGCATCATGTCATCTATAGATTTGGTGTTCCTCGACGCATTATTCATGATAATGGACCACAGTTCGTCAGCCAGAAATTTACTCGATTCTGTGACGATCATCGGGTCAACAATGTAGCTTCTACCGCATATAATCCGGCAGCTAACGGATTAGCAGAAGCTTTCAACAAGACCATCATCAAACTCTTAAAGAAGTTTGTTTCTACTGACAAACGGAATTGGAGTGAGAAACTTGGTGAATGTCTGTGGGCTTACCGCACTATAGTTCGTAATGCTACCAAATGTATACCTTTCTCTCTGGTGTATGGATGTGAAGCTGTTCTCCCATTAGAGATTCAAATTCCTTCTTTAAGGATAGCAATCGCTAATAAACTTACCACTGAGAATAATAATCGTCTTCGACTTTAGGAATTAGAAGCTCTGGATGAAAAGCGATTATCTGCTCAACAGAATATCGAATTCTATCAAGCTAGAATCTCAAGAGCTTTTAACAAAAAAGTCAGAGTTCGAGCATATCAAAAAGGAGAACTTGTTCTAACAGTCAGACGTCCTATGACTATGACTCATATGAGCAAAGGCAAGTTCGATGCAAAGTGGGAAGGTCCTTATGTTGTGAACAAAGTTTTCTCAAATAGAGCTTATCAACTCTCAGATCTGGACGGCCGAATTGTTATGATGCCTATTAATGGCAAATTCCTTAAAAAGTATTATATATAAATGCTGGTAAATCATCAGACAAGTTCAAGTCAATAAATAAAATTCGAATTTTATTTCATCATGAATGATAATACATGATATTAAGAAAGATCACTATCATCCTTCTCTACATTTGGACGTGGGCTACTGCCGTCCTTCTCGAAAATGCGGTCAGCAAAAGAGCCGAGAACCTCCTTGCTAGAACCCACGAGGAACTTCCAAACGGCTATCCTCATGGCTTCTTCTTCTTCAGTCCTTCCTGGTTCGAGCAGGAAGTCCAGAATGTCCATTGGTGGTCGGGGTGCAGAAGAACCTTCGCCTGCTTCTGCCTTCTTTGGCTGAATTGGATCTGCAGGGTGGTCTTCAGTGCCCTTCTGAACCTTCGAGGTGATTTCAGCCTTCTTGGATGCTTCTCCAGACGACATTTTTATGTTAAAGAGTAGAAGTGTTCGTTCCTGTCAGATTCCTGCTATATTTATAGGCAGAAGTTTCTCAAATAATTAAGCGACACATTCATCCGACGGTCCGCTCGTTCATTAATACCTGATGGTTCATCCATTCATTTATTACATTCATCTGACGGTTCACCCGTTCATTATCACTTGACGGTTCGTCCGTTCATAATCTTCTATGCTGAATCTACCTACTCATTTGTTATTTTCCATTTTTGACCTCTGCATAGAAATCAATCTATTTTCTTTTGAGTTCCTACATATTATCACGTCCATATTACCTCTGATAGTATTATGTACTCTAAATCAGAAAAGAAGATTTCATTATCTATCATGTCCACAATTTATCCAAATAGATACAAATCATTGAGCATAGAAGAATTATCATTTCCACTCTCATATCATCATAAAAAGTCTATTACATTTTCTTAGACTTTCTTACAAATCATAATGGAAATCTATTACAATTTTGGATTTTCATTCTATGCACACAACAAAAACCTAATGGAGATCTATTTCTTCTTTGGATCTTCTTTGACGGGTTCGTTGTTGGTGGCAGTTCCTGACTGTCTGAGCTCCAGTGGCAATCGGAATAGCAGGAATCAAACTCTGGTCTTCTCTCTCAGAAAAGAGGAGAACCCCAGAGTATGGCAGTCCGAAGGCGTGTTGCTGCCAATACAATTGATGGATTAGGAGCGGCCTCTCAGAGGAGATAGGAACGTATCCATCATTGGGATACAATTCCTAGTTCTGCCGTGAAAGGAACTCTACTATCCGATTTCTCGGGGTAGAGTTGACTCCACCGTCCAACTCTCCATGTATAAAGGCTCTTCCTACCATCGGAGGAAGACCCTTCTATCCCACGAAGAGTTCTGAGTTGTCTGATTTGCGTGTCAAAAGCGTATGAGCTCCCTGATGTTGGTGTCAGAAGAATACTCTCCACAGCATCCAAATCGCCAATGCCAGTTCTGAAAAAAAATTTCAGCCAAACTCCTGCAGAAAGCAGCAAAAAAAAAGAAATTAATTAACAGAAATGTCATTATCATTAGGCGTGCACTGGTCAAACAAAGACAAGCGCACTGGCTAGTCAAATACAGACGCATCCTGTTCAGTCAGAGACAAAAGCTCATCTTCAACAATAAAAAGTGGTACGCATACTATGTTGGACTCACCATCGAGATTAAAAGGTTTTGTGCTAAGGATTGGCAAACCAATGTCTTATGATGTAACGTACAAGAATACAACATCAGAAAGCATTGCTTTCTTGTTGAGAATGAAATCTTGCAAAAAGGTCACTCTCAGAGAAGAATAATAAAGAGATGAGTATGCGTGAAACTCAGCTATCTATTTAAAGGGTCAAGGCGCAAGTCTATTTTTGGAAAGATCCGAGTAAAAAAGCGCTCATAACCACGGAATGAGTGTCACGTGTGCTTTGGAAGACAGCACAACATTAGAAATATTCAAAGAGTGTCGTCTAATGCTCTTCATTAGCGCACGCTATTCGGAGTAAAGTTAGCTCTCAATACAAAACTGTACCACAGAAATATTTGAGTATTCAATGAAAAGATAAGTGGCACTAATGACCTTACATAGATAAAAGAGAAAAGAAGTGCAACATTTAAAAAGAAAACAGAAGCATGAAAGGACACGCCCTATTTTGCGGAGTGACTGAGCTTGGCGCCCAATTCCTCTACACTACTGACCCCCATACGGTATAACAGAGCATCGAACGCTTTCCGCTGCTCTGCGAGGCTGCGCCCATTGGAGGAGGATGAGCCGTCCAGACCAAAATGGCTCAGGAGGTTCTTGGCTAATTGTGTAGGGTCATCTTTGAACTCGAAAACTAAAGGCTCCGATTCCTTACCCCCGAGAGTAGGGTCGCCATGGGCACAGAAACCCAACTTTCGTGCTTCTTCCTCAGCTTCTTCCTTCGGAGTCATGCTGACATAAGATGAAGATCAAAGCTGAGTTTTTCCCCGTTTATATAAAGAAGCTCGCCGGCGGTTCATATTCCACCATAAATTAGATGCAATCAGTCTCGAAAAATGAAGAGTCATTATGACATTTAATAAGTTCATTTGCATGTTTTCAAAGTATTTCGAAATTTTGAAGTCTTTTCAACTTTCGAAAACTTTGAAGGGGGTTTTGTAGGCCTCGAAAATGAAAGTCATGCTGAGTTGATCAAAATAAAGTCTAAAAGTCACGCTGAGTTGATCAAGACAATGTCTAAAAATACACGTTGGGTTCTACCAGACTATTTTCTCAATATACGCTGAGTTCAGCTCATCATTTGTCAGAATGTCATTATGACTGATAGCACGACAGTCGAAGAATGTCTCTTCGTATGCCACGTATGCACGGAACTCGAGAGATCACAGCCGACTATTGCGTGATTTTTAAAATCTTCTTCAACAAGACTCAACCTTCGTCAAGTTGGCGTACCAAAAGAGCTTATTATCATTTAATGTGACTGATAAGGCAATCACTGTCAGATATTTTGTGTCAGTCGAGGCACGTCGAATCAAGACAGCTGGCAGTCCTGCCTCAATCTTGCGTATATTTTGAGCCTTCTGGCTCAAGTCTGTGTGTATTTTGAACTTGTATGTTTCCTTCCTCAAGTCTGCGTGGATTTTGAAGCTGTTTGCCCCAAGTCTGCGTGGATTCTGAAGCTTCTTGCCCCAAGTCTGTATGGATTTTGAAGCTTTCTGCCCAAGTCTGCGTGGATTTCGTCTTCAACAAGTCTGCATGGATTTCATCCTCAGCTGAGTCTGCGTGGATTTCGTCTTCAACAAGTCTGCGTGGATTTCATCCTCAACCAAGTCTGCGTGGATTTTGTCTTCGACAAGTCTGCGTGGATTTCATCAAATTGGAGTACGTGGCAGCCATGCCACTGATCTCTCGCCTGCGTGTCCTGTAGCTTGCACACGACTCATGCACGATTGCCATGTGTCCAACAGTTACAGGCCACGTCCAGTAACTGCTCATAACCTTTCGTATGTTAAATCCTGCGTGATTTTCAACTATGCACAGGCTGTGAAGACAGTTATCTTTTCAGTTATTTTTGACTCTATAAATAGAGTTCTTTTCTTATTCATTGTACAGAGACAGATAGTTATCTAAATTACTGTCAAAATTTTGAGAGCTTTTCTTCTTCGCATCGTCCGAGGGATAAAGCGATCGTCTTCTAGATCGGATTCCTACAGTTATAATTTTCCCAGATACACAATAAATAAAGTGAATTTATTTATGGAAAATACCGCCAAGCTTTCAAAGTTTGGCAGCTTCTCGTGGACTGTGCACGGAGCTTTCAAGCTCGCACGGGTCGCGCGCTGTTGCGCACGGGCTGCTGTGCACACACAGTTTTCATACTGACATATTTTTAGTGGTAGCCCATGCAGGTCGAGTTTGTGTAGTGGTATTCGAACTAGAGTACCACTACAGCCTGCAGTCGGATTAGGATTATTTTTGAGGTACTCAATCACATTAGGAAAAACTCTTAACTGGATTCCTGCCATCTAAATTCCTGTTAAAAATTTGCTTCCTTGGATAACTGTCCTCCCTTGAATTATCGATTCTATCTCAGTATTGATTCCTTGTTTGATCTGTCTCCAGGATGATGATCGAGACACGATCGCATCGCTCTGGCTCAGTAGACGCTGGTGAGAGGCCTACCACCCCTCGCCTGATTGTGGACGCTGGAACCACAGCACCCCCTATTTTTGTTCATATAGGAGTTTCTGCAGCTTTTGGGAGCGCACCTCCACCTGTCCGGAGGTCTTTTCCCGTTATTCCAGATATGTACCAGCAGTAGTTACCTTCAGGGACAGTAGATACGGCTCAGATGTTTACCCTCTTCCAACGATTCCTAGAGTTTCAGCAACAGATACAGTAGAGCCAGTCTGCTGATATCTGACAGAGCATACAAGATACTCACCAGTTGGTCAGGACGACAGTGGAGCTGGTAGCTGCTCAGCCACAGGGAGGCCAGATACAGCTGCATCAGCCGAGGACTCCAGACATCTATTCCTTCAAGAAGATGGGACCCCGAGACTTCAAGGGTACAGAGGGCATCATATACGCTGACGATTGGATAGAGCACATTGAGGAGATATTCCGATTGGCACAGATACCAGCAGGATTAAGATCGAGGCAGCCGCCAGTCAGATGCAGGACTTGGCCCGTACCTGGTACCAGACGGACCCGAGGGTTGGTACAGCTGGTCAGACTTGGACAACATTCAAGAAACTGTTCAAGGAGAAATTCTTTCCCGATACCGCACTCCGTGCTTTGGAGGCGCAGTTCGAGAGCTTGGTTCAGGGGAACCAGACCGTTGAGGAGTACGCTGGAGAGTTCAGCCGTTTGAGCAGATTCATCGAGGACCTTACCGAGGTCGGGAAGGCGAGGAGGTTCCGCAGGGATTTGATCAAGAAGATCAAGTCATATACCAAGAGCGGCCGCGACGCCACTTTCGAGCAGATTCTGGTAGGAGCCATGACAGCGGAGGACGATCTTGGGCTGAAGGAGAAGAGGATGCGAGACACTCAGTGAGCTAGTGGTAGTGCGGGCCCGGCCAAGAGGCCCCACCTGCAGATTCAGCGACAGTATCCGCATCAGATGCCCCATCTACAGATTCAGCAGCAGTTTCCGCATCAGATGCCCCACTTGCAGATTCAGCCACAGTTTCAGCAGCAGATGCCACCCCTACAGTTTCAGCAGCAAATGCTACTTCTACAGTTTCAGCAGCAGTACCAGCAGCCGAGGGTCTACCTTCAGCAGCGGCAGTTTCAAGACCGTGTGCCCTTTCAGCAGGCGCAGCAGCCGCAGAGGCAGCAGCAGACCCCGGGACAACAGCTTGTTATCATTTGCCCTTTTTGCAAGAGACCAGGGCATGGTTGGGGCGAATGCCGGAAGAGGCTGGGCAGATGTTTGCTTTGCGGAGGATTCGATCATCGTCTGAGAGAGTGTCCCGAGTCATCGGGACAGACAGTTCAGGAAACAGGAATTAGGGCTCCGGTAGGCCAGCAGACAGGATTACCCTTACCGACTCAGCAGCAGAGGTACATGCAGCATCAGCAGCAGGCCAGGGGAGGACAGCAAGGACGAGCTTTCGCCAGAACAGTCGAGGATGCTCAGGCCGTTGGAGATCTAGTTACAGGTTCCGTTCTTTTGAATCAAATTCTGCCATTGCCTCTTATAACTGCCTTGAAATTTCAATTCCTTCTGTTCCTTGTTGATTTATCAATTTTGTCCTGTTGTTCTCGTGTTATGTTTGCTTTTCTTCTGGGATGAATCATATGGACTAGGTCATCCAGTTATGGAATCTATAATCTTCGGTAGTCGTGTTTAGCTGGCATAGTGAGGACATATAGTCAGATTTAGGACGTATTTCTCGGGTGTGGGAATTTAAAGTTTTTGCTGCCAAGCATGCGGTAATACGAAAATTTTAAATACCATGATTCTAGAGGTATGTGCCTTAGTCGAGGACTCTGTGATTATCGTAGCCTTGCTCACTAGCATGACGAAGATTCTGAGTATCATAATTTTGGACAGACGTATATGATTATCTGACGGTATATTTGAGACTTTGATTGTGGGGTGTTTGACCTAGAAGGACTGCTACCATGTTAATTTCGAGGACAAAATTTTTATAAGGTGCGTAGGATTATAACACCTAGTTTTTCAAATGAGGGTAATTTTGAAATTTTATATTTTAATTTATTTAATTATGATATTTAAATATATAATATGATTTTTGGTGATTTTTAATAATTTTAAAACTATTTAAATCATGACTTGTGATTTGGTGTTATGCTAGTGAACAGTAGAGACTGCCTACCCTAGAGCCTAGCCTTGTGATTAGGGTATTTAGACATTTTTGGGGTTATTTGATTTTATTATAATTTATTTGAATTTATAGGAATTTTTAGAATTTATTTTTGAATTGTTTGGATGAGGGTTGACTAGTGTTGACTAGGAGACTAACCTAGGTTAAGACCACTTGGTTAGGTTAAGTAAACTTGGTTTGACCTAATTTAGTGAGGGTTAAGCCATTGGAACTTGTTTGGAGAAAGGTGGAGTTGATTTGACTAATATGGCTTATGACTTCATAAGTCATGATTAATGACTTGAGACTTAAAGCCCATAGGCCCACCCAAGTAGCTAACCCTAATTCTAATCAGCCCATGGCTGGTCATTATGATCATCCCCACTCCTATTTAATGTCTCTACCACTTAGGGCTAGCCTCCTTTAGGAAATAGCAAAGTTTGGAAATAGAGGTAAAACCCTTTTTTTCCCAATCCATAACTTCTCCATTTCAACTCCTTTTTCCTTCTAATTTCTTGCAATAGATCATAATCTCTGTGTATTTCCTGACTATGGTGAGAAATTTCAGTGGAGGAGCAATTTGGAGGAGCTTGAGTGGCAAGAGAAACACCCCTCTTTGAAGCTTTTTGGGCTTTTTCACACACCTAGGTAATTCCTAATCCTCTCCATAAAATAGAGATTTAATTGCATGAATAGGAAGCCCTAGGAAAACCCTAACTACTGGTATAGGTATTGCTAAGTTTTGTGTCCTTTTCGTGTCCGTATCGGACACGTATCCAATAGAAAACCTAGGTGTTTGTAGAAATGCCACTAAGGATTCGATTTTCAATTTTTGTAAAACTAATTACATTGGTTTGTAGATCTAGGTATGTGTATGAATGTTTGTGAAGGATGTTTGGTGTTTCGTGTCCTTGTGTGTCGTGCATTTCGTGTGGACACGCAGCACGGGCCCGTAGGCCGTGTCCTGCATCACGGGGTCCATTTCTCTGGACACAGGAAACGTCGTGTCCTCAAATTTCGGGGGAAACTTGGGGAAATGTCTGCCACCAAGCTCCCAAAGTTTGGCAGCTTCTCGTGGACTGTGCACGGAGCTTTCAAGCTCGTACGGGTCGCGCGCTGTCGCGCGCGGGCTGCTCTGCACACACAGTTTTCACACTGACACGCGTGTGGACACGCCTGGACACGCGTCTAGGATACGGTGCAAGGTGTCCAAGGTATAGCCCTATTATTGGCGAACACACTGACACGTGCACGTGACACAGGGGTGTCTGTGTCGTGTCCTGGATCAATCGACACGCGTGCACGATGTTTTTGTATACAGTTTTGTGTCTGTGTAATGTTGGTTGTTTGGACACGATTCGTATCTAGTTTCCTAGACACGAATGGACCCACATGACACGTACTAATGTGGGGGACACGTATGTACACCTGTTTGAACTTGATTTGGTTTTTGTGATACACCTGTTTGAACTTGATTTGGTTTTTGTGATTATTGGGTTCAGAATTTAAATTCACTGATACACCTTGGTTGAAATGGAATTCTGGGTTTGAATTGTATCTTTTTTCTGATTTAATGTTACTGAAATGATAGATTAGACTCACCTACATGTTAGATGAATGATGTTTATGTGAGTGAGTGATTTTTAGGAGCAATGGGTTTCGAAATTGGGTTTTGGGGTTTGCTAACTGATTCATGGGTTAATGAGAACTGTCATTTGAATCCTATTCTAACTGATGTTGATTTAAGACTGAGTTTGATTTGGTTTTGAACTGTTTTGAGAGGTGGGGACTGTTTAAAATGATTTGTGTGTTAATATGAGCTTTGGATCGAATTTAGGGAGTATCCCATTCTCGACTGATACAAGTGTGCACTTCTTAAATTTCTGAATCCAATTCCATTGTTATTTGTTTAATTAGTGATTAATTGCCATATTAGACATTGCATTGGTTTTGGATAATGTAATGGATACATTAGGTTTTGGGTTTAGAGTTAGATGTCTATGTACTAACTCAATATATGCAATAACTGGTTTCTTCTCACTGATATCCTGAATATCCCTTTACATTGATTCAATGATTGTTTCCTGCAACCTGTTAATCTGAGATTGGGGTTTTAACTGAGAGTATTCCCATGCCTGAGATTTGGAGTATTGATATGATGTATTGAACTGAATTTTCCTTCCTTCACTGTCTCTTAAATTCTGATTACACACACCTGTATGCACATGAAAATTGGTTTTGTGTGGACTGATTTCCTGAGAATTGTTTTCCTTCATATTGTTAATGTCCTGCATATGGGGCACTCCTCGAGTAGCAGTTGTGAACAAATATGTCCTGCTTGGTGTCAGCGCTATTTTAAGGTGTAGGCATATTGACCAGTCCCCTTTTCCTTGACATTTAGTTCCTTGAAGATGTAGAAGTCACCAATAGCATGTAGTAGCCCCATCTCCCTTGTCCAGTCGTCTCATACACTTGTATCAGTTATATGTCCAGATATTACATGAACAGCCCCTTTCATGTTATGGTTCAGTTGTTGCTTCCCCATTTCATGTTTAATCCCCAACTGGTTCAGGCTACATTAGGTGAGTTCTATCCTCTGTATTTTAATTTCAGTCATTAAGGTGATGGCTTGAGTGAGGTAGTTGGTTTGGAAGACATTTATGAGTGCAGTCATAGCTATTTGTTTCAAGTTCACTCCATTAAGTTCAGTCCCTTTTGTTGAACTTAGAATATCAGTCTTCATTTACCATATGTCTAGCCCACTCTGATTTGAGGGTATCAGACTTTATGTGGTAACAGTCACCTGTAAATGTCTGCTGTCCTGATTAATTCCCAACTGACATTAGTTCAATCCTGAACTAATAAGTCAGTCCAGGAATTGATCAACCTTTTGTTTAAACCAATATCAGTTGCAATGATCATTGTGAGTTCTAACCTACCTTGTGCTAGTTCATTTCATTATGTTTCAGTCACCCCATTTGGGTCCTTGCCTTTATTAACAAGCCCACACACTCATGTTATGATACACACACACTCATGTGTCCCCTCTCTAATCCCAATAGATACACAATATATGCATTGTTATATATACTTGTAACCTATATAACATATCATAGTATTGTACCTATATATATTTGTTATATATATATATATATATATATATATATATATATATATATATATATATAATGTGTGAAATGTGTATATATATATATGATACCATGTGATATGTTATGTTATAGAGTATGGGATACAATATGTCATAATGTAATGTATATATAAATGGGATATTATGTGATATGATATATGTATACATGTGTTATGTGTATAGATATTTTGTAGGTTGTTTAGACTTGGCTTAGCCTATTAGCCTATGGCCTAGTCTCTTAGCCTATGGCTTATGTGAGTGTCTGTGTGTCAGTGTAGAGTCTAGATTAGACTTGTGTAGTCTTGATAGACCTAGAATAGTCTTGTTAGCCTAGTATAGACTAGTGTAACTTAGGTTTGACTTGGTTGACCTAGTTTGACTTCTAGGGTTGACCAGAGTTGACTAAGAGTTGACTTTGGTCTAGATTGACCTAGAATCATGTAAAATGCATAATAGGACTTCATTATATCATTTTAGACTTGTTGTGACTTGTATTGCTCTAACTAGGAGCCAGGTACCTCATCTCGGACAGTACATTTTTACAGCTATTCAGATACCAGGCGAGTACATTCTCTGATCATTTTATATCCTGCTTAGAATTATTTCCTGCATTAAATTACTTTACTTGATACTGTCACGTTGGTCACACGGATTAGTACTATATGGATCCCTTCTTGAGATGTTATCCCTTCAGGGAGCATCGGGTACTCTATGTTCTGTGCGTTTTACTTACATGGCGTATCATATGCTTCTTTGGTTCTTTGATCACTTGTGACATATACTCATATGATCACAGAGTCTTCTCTGAATCCTTATCCCATTTATTGGGTCTATCAGAATCCCCATTTATGGGACTACTATGTATCACCTTCGGGGTCTATCACCTTCGGGGTCTACTACCCTTCGGGGGCTGTTACATAGAATCATAACATAACCTGTTTGGATTCTTGTGTATTTGTTGGGGGTACGGGGGAGTATAAATAGACATGTGAACAATTTCTAAAGTAGAATAGCCATGTACGCCTCTTTAGTATAGCCATGTACAATCAAGCCGTTCACATGTCGACTTTGTGCTCTAAATTACTAGTCACTGGTAGCTCTTTACTTATAGTAGATATTTCTATTACAGTTCTCTCTCCCTGTTTACATACTACATTTCTTCAGTATCTATATCTTACTTTACTGCATGATTATATTTTCTAACCTGTTATAAACTGTTGAGATGTATTGTGCTCGCTCCCGTCCTGACTGGACCTGTTGAAAATTTTACAGAGGATGATAAGGAACCCTGCACCCCTTACTTGGAGCTTGCCTAGATGACACTCGCGACCTGGACCCCTGGGGAGGTTCAGGCAGCTGCTGAGGAAGATACCTTGCTTAGTATAGATAGCTTAGACTGTTTTCCATTTTATGTTTAGTTGTTGTTCTTGTTTCAGAGTTGTATATTTTTAGAGATGATAAGACTTGTATTTCTTTTCTGTTGTACCTCAGTTGAGGATTTCCTTATCTATTTCATCGTGCCATTTTCTATCTATAGATTGTGATTGAGTTATACCTCTGTGTTGGCCTCCTTTTGGAGAGTATTCTATTATGTTAGTTATAGTTCATGACCTAGAACAGCGTTATACCGCCGACACTGTGGCGTAGGCTGGGCGTTGTTACGCTCTCGTACCCTCACAATGGGTGCGGGTTGTGACATGGAGATGTATAATCGCCGTACGAGAACCTTCTATACGCCCGTAGGGAAAATGGGGCTTGCGCTTCACGAAATGCATGCGATCTCCAAGCTTCCTTGGGGGGACGAAGCTTTTGAGGCGTATACTCCCACGAATGAGGAGTTCGAAGAGTTGGAAAGAAGGTATCCAGGCTTCGTAGCTCTTTATCAAGAGATATTGTGCCATTATAGTACATGTCATCAAATAGCCAAAAAAGAGAGCAGCTCGGAAGGGAATGCCCCTCATACCAAGGACTGGGCGTGCTATCTCTTCACGATGGATGCCTCAGGTCAAGTTACTTCCCGGCGTCCTCAATCCCGGGAGGCGATTAAAGCCTTAGTGTCGTCAGCTAAGAGGGTGGCCACCACCAGCAACATATTCGGGAGTCAGACCGACTCTTTCGGTTATTTCTATCAGGACACCCAAGAGTTTTTAGAGAAGGCGCTCCTGGTGGGATTCTTGATGATATGGCTGCGAAATTGTGTAGTCTCGAGAGGAGCAGGTTCTATTGAGAGGATCAGTCGCAATTTCATCCTTCCGGCTGTGAAGTTAGTTTTGCGAGTCCGGCTAGCTCTCCTCCCAGCTATGGTATGCAACATACACCGTGGCCTTCGTACTTTCACATCCAAAGTTATTGTCCACGATGTGACGAAAGTTTTTGAACGGACCAAGCTGTCCTATCATTATTTGATGGGGTGGTTGTTGATACATTATCCGTCTTTGATGAGACCGGGCTCTGAAGATGGCGTAACTGATGACGACGCTTTTATTTTCTGCTATCGTAATGAGTCTTGGGAATTTGAGACCATGCGTGCTTGCCGGTTGGCACTGGCGAGGGCAGACATGTACAACATTTTCGTATCTGTCCCTTATTTTACTGATGAGGAAATAGCGGCTGTCCATCTTGACGGTATTGGGCCCCCTCAACTTCTGGACGGCCAGATGCTTCTGTGGCTGCGTAACATCCGCCCCGCTCATCTGGTGTATCGCAACCGTAACACTGTCTTCCAGGAGCCTTATCTGCCTAGCAGGTTCGCCCGATAATTTGGATATAGTCAGCTTTTTCTAGACAGCCCCAGCTTTTGTCTGGGATTTGAAGGTAGCCTTCTTGACGGCATCCGGGCCTAACATTACTATGACACATTCCATACCCGTACCAATTTCTCAGTTCCTGCTATCAAGGCGTCGGTAGTGATCTTGTATATGGCGGCTCTGTACCACGTCATGGCGAACAAGCCCCCTGTCGATTTTAACCTGGGTACCAGTTTCATCGTTGGTACCGGTCTGGATGAGGGTTT
The DNA here is from genome assembly GCA_029216955.1 of Iris pallida. Lineage (NCBI taxonomy): Eukaryota > Viridiplantae > Streptophyta > Magnoliopsida > Asparagales > Iridaceae > Iris > Iris pallida. The sequence continues at coordinate 154,890 of JANAVB010001599.1, read as the reverse complement.
CCAGGGGGCCAAGACAAGGAAGAGGAAGAACAGAGTCGAAGTGCCGGATTCGGACTCCGCTGCTGCAGATGACGAAGGCGACGAGCATGATGGAGATGACTCTTCCCTTCCGGTAGCAGATGTAGGGGAGGATCAGTCGCCTGTTTTGCCAGATGAGATGGTGGTAGATCAGCCATCCGTTGCACCCGGCCCTGCACGAAAGCGTAGCAGGCAACTTTCTTCGGTCGGCGGTATTCCTCGCTCTCAGAAACTGGCTGCGACCAGACACCGCGGGCTAACTATAAAGGAAAGAGGCGAAGAAGTTGACCCCGCATCAGAGGTAAATAAGTTATTACAGGTCCTTCCTTTCTTCTAGCTTTGATTTTAATCATCTCCCTTCCCTCTTATAAGCGTCAAAAAAAGAGGACTCTCGAGTTGCCGAGGTCGTGACTCGGGATGACGGGGGCTCCGGTGAGCTTGCCCCTGAAATTGCTGAATTTCGTCAAGATGATGCTGATCGAGTTGCCTCTCCCTCTGAGGTGGCTGGGTCAGAGGAGCTGGCCAAATTTAATTTAGAGATCGCGGGTGAGGAGACCCTGCCAGCTGTGAACGAGCTGCAGCCTCCATGCTCCTCTCATGGTAAGATAAGCCGAATCTTAACTTGCGAGGAGGCCTATCTACTCTATGATCACATCCTTCGGGTCACGTCGATTGATCATTGTCATGGACATGCAGGTCCTGCCTCTCCAGTACCGAGGATGGACATTGTTGAGACAGACTCTGCCGAAGGGGCACTGGCGGAGAGGGGCGTACCTCCTCCCCTTCCGGCTTGTCTTGATGGGCCTCCTGCGGGCTCGAGTTCGGCAAGTCCGGTGATGGGGAAATCGGGACAGGGGACGATAGTCCTTGTGTCTTCCTCTGCTCGGGCGGCCCCGAGAGTCGACCTCTCCGTCCTGCCAAGTGTCCAGACTCTTCGGGTGGCAGAGGAAGAGTTAGCCGCCATCCGTGCATCATTCTGCTCGAAAGTTGCCCCCCTGGTGGCAAGTTCTAGTACCACTCCTTCGATGCTGTCGGCCACGCTTCCTCTGACGTCGTCCTCTATAGAGGTACTGGACGAAGCGTTACCGGATGTGGTCGACAGCTTTTATCGTCACTTGAAAAGGGGGATAGAAGCTGCTGTGGAGAGAGGAACCTCTTTCATCTTGGCCCGACAATGCGCCCAGGGTCAAATTGATATCCTTAAGGCCCTTCCTGGTGGAGCAGGGGTTGCTGCACTTCTGGAGGCGAAGTTGCTGGAGATCGATTAGCTGGTGGCCCAGCTTCAGGTACTGCGGCAGGTTGATCTATCTGCCGCTATAGATCAGGAGCGTGGCTCCCTTACAACTGCTATAGAGAAGGCAAAGGCTGCTCAGGATAAAACCAGGACGGCCATACTGGAGGATCTCCGCACTCTGTCTGATCAATATGATCAATTGAGCCATGAGAGTGAAAATGTTACAGCTCGGGAAGCGATTACCTCCCGCAGGATTACTGACACGCGGGAGCAGATCCTTGAGCTCCAGAGGAAGTTAACTTTCTTTGAGTCTGAGCTTGAGGCTGCCCGGATCGACAAAGGGCTAATTATCCAGGAGGCTGATAAAGTCAATAAAGTTTTGGCTGACTTGGAAGTGGCTCTGAAGAGGTTGGACGATGACTGGCGGGCACTCATGGACGAGGATTATGGGGAGCGGTTGTCCCAAGAGGCTGAGCGCCGAGCTAGACAGTGGCTTGAGCGGGGGACTGTCTTGGTGAGAAATTGCCTCTTGGAGTTGTGTAATGCCGAACTATAGTCGGCCTTTTTCTCGTTGTGTTTTTGTTTTCCTTTCCTTTCTTTTTTGAGAGGGACATGGCCCTCACCATATGTAATGCTTTTTCATCTTTCAAATAAAGAGTATTTTCCATTCTACCCTTTATTTGTATTATTTGTTATGCCTATGGTATTGTGGTGATGTATGCCCCGTTTGGGGGACTTGTTTGTGGACTTGTTACCCATGGCATACCTTGGTTTTAGGTACGGATAACAAGTTTGATTGGGGATACCTAGAACAGTTCCACAGTAAGGTGGTCGTGGGTGTTCGGGGTATCGGAAGATAGAATGCCGTGGAGCAGCTGGGCTCCCGGGGCATGATGAGGAATGGTGGGCCTGTACTAAGAGACTTAACAAAGGACATTTGTGGGCCTATTATCCTTGGCGTACCCCGACTTAGGATACAGATAATAGGATGAAGGGAACCAACATACTTACTCAGAGGTAATGAGGACATGGCAAGTATGATGGTTTTACCGTGGAGTCTTCCTACTCAGAGGTAATGAGGACATAGCAGGAGTGGACTCAACGAAGGATATTTGTGGTCAACAGAGGACATTTGTGGTCAACAGAGGACATTTGTGGGCCTATTACCTTTGGCGTACCCTGGTTCAGGGTACGGATAATAAGACGAGAGAGAACCAACATACTTACTCAGAGATAATGAGGACATGGCAAGTATGGAGGTTTTACCGTGGAGTCTTCCTGCTCAGAGGTAATGAGGACATAGCAGGAGTGGACTCTGCGGAGAATATTTATGGACCTATTATCCTTGGCGTACTCCGGTTGTGGGTACAGATAATAAGTCAAAAGGGAATTATCATACTTACTCAGAGGTAATAAGGACATGGCAAGCATGAAGGTTTCTTCGACGGAGCCTTCACATTCAGAGGTAATGAGGACATGACAGGAGTGGGCTCAATGAAGAAGGGTACATAGAACGACTCAGAGGTAATGAGGACATGAAAGTTCTATGTAAAGGGGTGATTTATTTTTGGCGGAAGTAAAACGACTCAGAGGTAATGAGGACATGGCCGTTTTGGAAATTTGGGGATCTGTTACCCTTTTTGTGCACTGGGAGTACGGGTAGTGGATTATGAGGGAGGATCTCTTTCAGGAAGAAAGTTCAGAGGTATGGTCATACATGACTTACTATCTGAAAGAGTGACCGGAATGTGAGTTCAGAGGCACCTGCCGGTACATGACTCGATAATCTAGAATTTGGAAATGTGAGTTCAGCGGCACCAGCGGGTACATAACTCGATAATCTGGAATGTTGTGGATGTGAGTTCAGTGGCACCAGCGGGTACATGACTCAGTGATCTGGAGTGTGTCGTTTAGACATAATATTTCTTCAGAAACTTGCCATTGACGGGCAACATGAGCAAGTCTCCATTTTGTTTTGTGAGGCGGTAAGCACCGTTGGAGAATACAGCCTCAATGATAAATGGACCTTCCCATTTTGGCTGGAACTTGCCGGCGGTCTTGTGAGTCATGACCATCGGCCTCTGGACTGCCAGAACGAGATCGTCCACTTGGAATGTTCTGATTTTAACCTTCTTGTTGAATGCTCCGGAGATGCGTGCTTGGTATAGCTCGATTCGCTGCTGAGCCAGGAGGCACTTTTCATCTAAGGCCTCCAACTCTTGTAGTCGGCGACGGTAGTTATCATCCGTCGTCAATTGATAAGTGATCGCGACACGAAGCGAGGGTATCTGGGTCTCCAATAGGAGGACTGCCTCACTTCCGTACACCAGGAAGAATGGTGTATTCCCTGTGGCTGTTTGGACTGTGGTACAGTACGCCCATAAGCATTCACCAAGCTTCTCGTTCCAGTCGCATTTGTTGGACGACACGAACTTCTTGAGTAACTTGATGATGGTTTTGTTGAATGCTTATGCCAACCCATTCGCTGCCGGATTGTATGGCGTCGAAGCAATATTCTGGATACGGTGCTTGTCGCAGAACCGATAGAAGGCGTGGCTTGCAAACTGCGGACCATTATCGTGGATGATCCTTCGGGGTCGTCCAAAGCGATAGATAACGTGATGCTTAAGGAAGATGATCACGTTTGAAGTCTTTACTTCTGCAAGCGGGACAGCCTCCGTCCATTTGGAGAAGTAATCTGTGATTGCGAGTATGAAGCGATGTCCTCGGGAGGAAGGTGGAGTGATCGGACCGAAGATATCCATTCTCCATGCTTCGAACGGCCAGGATGCCACTGTCGGATATAGATATTCGGATGGTTGGTGGATGAAGTCTGCATGGACTTGACAAGCTTTGCACTTTCTAGCATAGTCTATCGATCTGCTACCATCGTGGGCCAGTAGTAGCCCATTCGGCGAAGACGGTCTTACAATTTAGGGCCAGGCTGATGGGCCCCACAGACGCCGTCATGAGCTTCTCGTACGGCTTCTTTGGCTTCTGCGTTTGACAGACACCGAAGCAATAACCCATCGTAGGATCGCCAATACAGCATTTTCGTCTCTGTATCGTAGAAGAATCTGAGAGAACGCCTTCGGATAGAGGTGGCCTCTTTTGGGTTCTCGGGCAGGATGTCGTAGACTACGAAATCTATGAATGGTTGTCTCCAGTCCGAGACTTCGTCGACCGTCTGAGCGGAATAACTCGCCACGAATTGAACGTTGTTCTTGGGGCAGACCAGTTCGTGGCCTATCACATCTACCGATTGATGAGTATGATTTGGCACTGCTAGGGAAGCGGCAAGGCCTGCTAAGTCATCGGCTTCGATATTTCGGAGTCTGGGAACATGTTCGATGAAGAACCGTTCGAATGACAAGATGATGTCGATCGCTATTTGGTGATAGAGGATCATGTCTTCGTGGCGAACATCGTATGAGCCCCGGATTTGATTGACGATTAACTGAGAATCGCCGTATGCTTCAAGATATGCTACCTCCAGCTCTCTTACAAGTTGGAGGCCAATGACCAAAGCGTTGTAATCGGCCACATTATTGGACCAGGGTTCTGTAAGAGAGTAAGCGCGGTTGATCACCAATCCGGAAGGAGAAACCAGCACCACCCCGACTCCGACAACGATATTGCCCTTAGGTCCGGTCCTTGAGGTGCCGTCGAAGAATATTCGCCATATATCATCGTGAGAGGTTGCATGCGAGTCGGCGACCTTTTCTGGGATTTCTTCATATATTCTGGACAACTCTTAGCTTGGGTGGGCTGCCAAAAAGTCTGCCAGGACTTGACCTTTAACAGCCTTTTGCGGGACGAAGATCATATGGTAGGGGGACAACAATATTGCCCATGTAGCGAGGCGAGAGCTGAGTGCCCCTGGTTTCGTCATGAGAACCCTGAGGGGGTTGACTCGTGATATCACATGTATAGTTTGCCCCGTGACATAGTATTGCGTCTTTTGAATGGCGAACACCAGGGCGAGGCATTCCTTCTCCACGGAGGTGTATCGGTGCTCTGGCCCAATCATCATTCGAGTGAGGTAATATATGGCTTGTTCAGGGCCTGTATCGTTGTTTTATGCCAGCAGAGCCCCGAGGGAATGTTTTATTGGTCGTACGTAGAGCAGAAATGGTTTTCCAGCAACCGGAGCCACCAGGACTGGAGGGTTCGACAAATATTCTTTGATGCTGTCGAAGGCACGCTGGCATTCTTCATCCCATACGAACGAGACACCTTTCTTCATAAGATGGATGAATGGCCGACATCGCCCGGAGAGGTTAGAAATGAACCTCCTGATGTAAGCTAACCTCCCTTGAAGGCCTCGGAGTTCGCGGAGATTTTTCGGGGGACCCATCTCCATAATTGCCTTTGTCTTCTCAGGGTCTACATGGATACCCTGGGCGGTGATGATAAAACCCAAGAACTTTCCGCTGGATACGCCCAAGAAGGATTTTGTGGGATTTATCTTCAGATTGTGTGCTCGCATCAGGTCGAATACCGTCCTCAGATCCTGCAGATGGTCTCCCTTACAGTGACTCTTTACGACGATGTCATCAACATAGCAATCCACCGTCTTGCATAAGTGGTCTCTGAGATGATACTCATGGCTCTTTGATATATGGCGCCAGTATTCTTTAAACCGAACGGCATGACTGTGTAGCAGTATGTGCCAATCGGTGTTCGGAATGATGTATGCTTCTTGTCGTCAGGAGACATCTTAATTTGGTTATACCCCGAGAAGCCATCCATGAATGACATATGTTCGAAGCCGTAGGTGTTGTCAATCATGATGTCTGTGATAGGGAGGGGGAATTCATCTTTGGGACATGCCTCGTTTAGATTGCGGAAGTCGATGCAGATTCGAATCTTCCCATTCTTCTTGAGGACGGGTACCATGTTGGCGACCCAGTCGGGATATTGCTCTTCATGTATGAAGCCACTGGCTATCAGTTTGTTGACTTCGGCTTCGATCGCATCCATGATGCCCGGGCGGAAGCGTTGCGGTTGTTGTTTGACCGGCTTTGCATCTGGCCGAATGTTGAGTTTGTGAAGAGCAACCTCGGGGTTTAGTCCTGGCATGTCTTCATAGCTCCAGACGAACACATCAATATATTCTTTGACAAGTTTCGGCAGCGATTTTCGCTCTTCGTTTGTCAGGCTTTTACTGACAAAGATTGGTTTTGGAGAAGATTCGCTGCCGAGATCCACCTGTATAACTTCATCTTCAGTAGGGGGTTCTCTCTGTTCGAACCGCTTTTTCCATTGTGCATCCAACTGTTGGGCCCACGGCTCTAGCTCGAGGATTTCAGGAATGTCTTCATCTTCTTCATAAGTATCGACGAATGCCATATTGACTGACAGGACTTGTCTGAATACGTCTCCGATGCTGGTATCCGAGTCAGAAGTTGGTGACCCGGTTGAATGTGAATGCCAGTCACATTCTTCATCTGAACTCTCAGGGGTCGTCGTGGGTGTAACATACCCTAATCCACATCGAGTCTTGCTATAGTAGTCCCGTGGTTTGCCAGCCGGGACTTGTGGCTTCAGAGGTAATCATCGTCCGGTGCCGTAGTTCAAGCCTGGCATAGTCTCCAGATCATACCCCTGTTTTTGCATGAGATATTTGGATTGGGGGCTATAAAGATACAGAGGCAGTCTCCTGCCATCTGATTCAAGGTCGACTTCTTCTATGGTGAAGGGCTGCGGATCGTCCTTCCGGCCAAAGATGATTGGAAGGTCCCCTCCCTCGATTATGCGGTAAGTGCCTTCCACGAGAGTAAGCTGGTTTGCGGTGTTCACATTTGCCACCTGTGTGTGTAGGTGAGTGCCTATACCATGTTCCATAGCATACATTGTACAAAGCTTATTAAGCTCGAAGTAGCTCAAAAATAGCCCTTTATTGATAAAGTAAGGTATCTTTTCTAGCAGGATTACATCATCTATGGAGGAAACATCAGTGTGGGCAGCCACATACTTGGCTAGCTCCGGTTCCTCTTCGGCTACCTTCTGTATAAATGAAGACTGAGAGGACGACCTGGGCAGCTTGATCGTCAGAGGTTCAGCTTGTGGAGCAGAACGTGGAGTCGTTGGCAGACTAGCGACCCCCAGTTTGGTACTCGATGCTGGGCGGGGAGTGGTTAGTTCGCTTGAAGTCCCAGACCTTGCATCGGGGGTGACGACTCTTCTTGGGAAGGCGTATCGTCATTGGCTTATCGGAGGGATTGAACTTCTCCGTTTTCGGCTGGCCAACTCTCGGCAACCTGATTATCAATGGCTCCGTTGTGGGTCTTGGCACTTGGCCGGACCTTGGCAGCCGGATTATCATTTGTTTTTCTTGTGTCGAGAGGCTGATTGCGTTCTTATGCCGAGTGGCGGTAAGGGGTGCGGACTTGCCAGGTTTGCGAGCTTGGAGGTGGATCGTCAGAGGTTTTTTTGATCCTGTGGTCGTCTCGGTACGAGCTTGCCCATCCCCTTCACCGAGGTGCCTCTTCAATTTTTTGTACAGACAGGAGTCTGAGTAGTAGGATTCGACCCCTTTGAAGGGATCGATGTCGGCAAATTCTGTCCTCACGAAGCCGTGTTTGTCGACATACCTGAAGCATTGGTGCAGCGTGAAAGGCATGATCATATAATCGTGTATCCAGGGGCGCCCCAAGAGGATGTTGTAAGAAGTATCTGCATCTATGACGTAACAGATGACTTCCGACTGGAGATCGCCAATTTGACGCTTCAGACGAATCTTCCCAATTGGGTAGCTCCTGCCCGAATTGAAACCGCTGATGTCGGTGCTTGTAGGCGTCAGGCGATGCATAGGGATGCGGAGATGATGTAACAGACCCTTCGGGATTATGCTTATGGAAGAGCCAGGATCAATGTGCATCCGATCCACCTTTACGTCGCCGATGTATCCAGTGTAGTATAGCGGGCGATCGTGCAGGTTGGTTTTGATGAGCATGTCCTGCGAAGTGAAGACAATGTTGGGTATCGCTCCTATGCAAGCGCTGTCTTGGAGATCTGCAGGCGGGTTCTCTCCCGTGAGGTTGACCTGAGCCAGGTCCGCGTCGGCATTTTGGAGTTCATCGCTCAAAGCCGCGCGAACATCCTTTGAGAGTCTCAGAAGCTCGTATGATGACAACTTGGCCGGTGTGTTGGCCAATTGCGCCAAGATGTCGAAGTTGTAGGGCTTCTCCAGCCCCTGCGGTGCCTCTTTTCTGAGGGATTTGTCAAAGCGAGTCTCCTTCGGCCTAGGCTTTTCGATCGTCGGAGGCTGAGCCGGTCCCGGAGCGTCAGTTGTAGCGGGCTGATGATCTTCAGCTGAGTTATCAGCCACGGGTTGGGATTGTGCCCCAGACTGAGTGACGACGGCTGTAGCTTCTTTGATATCTGCCGAGATTGTGCGGCAGTGTAACACCCAGTTTTCCAAATGAGGGTAATTTTAAAATTTTAAAATTATAATTATTATTTATTGATAATTATTTCATATTATGATTTTTGGTAATTTTTAATCATTTTTAAACTATTTAAAATTATGACTTATGATTTTGAAATTTTACTATTGTTTGGTTTTAATTTCGAGGAATTTGTCACCCCCAGTTTTCAGAAACATGAGTATTTTTGTCATTTTACATTTTTGAATATTTTTAAAATTTATTTTATTATTTATGATATTGTTTTGGGGTTATTTGAGTGGGGTTCGAATTTTAACTCAATCCGACTTGAAACGGGGACCCGGGGGTAGTGTTGACTTTAGTGGACCCACACATTAGTTAGTCATGGCCCACATGATAAAAATATTTTAGTTAGAGATTAGACTAATTATTATGGATAAGATTAGTGTGATTAGAGACTTTAGAATGACTAATTTAGTCCCAACCAATTAGCCCTTTCCTAATACTAATAGAATAGGTTAGTGGGGGCATTTTGGACCTTACCATAATAGGACAAATAGCCCCATATGGCCAGCCACTTTGAGAGAGGATAGGCTCAAGTTCATTTCATTATTCTCATCCACACTTTCTCTCTTGTTCTTTCCCAAATTTTTAGAGAGCAATCCCTAGCAATTTCTCTACCAAATCCTTCCATTTTGCCACCAAATCTTCTTCTTTCCTTCTCCATTCTAGCCAAGGAGGAAGCTACCCAAGTTTGGGAGGATTCTGAGCTCGTTCGTGTCCTTTTGGAATCTCTACGTGTCGGTATCGCTCCGGGAAGACTTTTCTTCGATTCGATCTACCGGGAGGTATAAATCCCTTCTCTTTTTCATTTCCTCATGCATATAGGTCTATTTTGAACCCATAGGAATGACCCCCATGGTTGTATCTCCATTTGTGTCCATTTTGTGTCCATTTGGAGGTCATAGGAGTGTCCTTTGTGTTGTGGTTGTGTCCATGTGGAAAAACCCCAAATTTGGACACACTATGTGTTGTTGTTATGTATTAATGAATTATTACATGTTTAATCTCATATTTTTGTATTAGAGATGTGTTCTATAGTGTCTCATATATATATATATATATATATATATATATATATATATATTAGTGTAGAGAGTGACTTCTTTATATATTATGTTATATACTTGTGTTTCTTTTGTCTCAAACTACCTAAATTCGTCATAATTTTTATCCACGTTTTTAGTAGCTAGAGCAACTTAGAAATGCCATAACTTTTAGCTCATAACTCCGATTAATCTTCCATTTTTTTTAAAAGAAGCGCATCGAAGTTATCTTTCCAAATATAGATTTTAATAAGCCAAATTCGTTCTAAAACTTTCTGTAGAATTGTTTGAGTGTCAGCTGTACGAAAGACGAACGTGTTTCGGTATTTTTGCGATTCCGGGAGCTTCCGGACACGAAAATGCGATCCGTTTAAAGTTTCGGAAAGCTAACACGATAAGCTACAATATACTGTAATCTTAGAATTTAGTAAAGGCCCAATTGGTACAGTATTAATTTTAAGTAGAAGAGTGACTATACGATATATGTATTTTGTGTAACCTATGAGCCTATGTAGTATGGATATTAAATGAATATAGAGTATTTAATACATAATATGTTAGATGAATAAAATAATATATATATTATATATATTCTTTTTACATTAATGTATACATATGGTTGAATGCAAGCATGTAGGAATGCAATTAATATAATGCATATAAGAAATGCATAAATGCATAAATGAAAGAATGATATACAATGTATTCATATGTATAAAACATGTAGGTAATGCATAGATGCATGAATGAAATGAATGTTTGCAATATATTAATATAAATACAAGTATCTAATATGCATGAATGTATATATAATATAATACAAGTATACATGTATATATCATGTAATGTAATATACATGATATGTATGTATGCATGTATACAATGTAAGTATGTATGTATGTATGTATGCATTTCTATAAACTGAGTTAACCTATAACCTTTTACACACATTCATTCATACACCCTTTGACATCATGTATCCCATGTCACATACACCTACCTATCACTAAATTTTAGAACATTAACACATCCTTTCACACATGCCAAACAGACACATACTCACTTACTCTTTTACCTCTCTTTCTCTCTCTCTATATATATATGTATGTGCCTATATATATAGCTTTTCTATATATATCTATATATATGAATATGTGAATGTGAATAATATATATACATTATATGACTAAGTTTGTGTGCCTTGTTAGCTTATGGTTTAGTTTTGTGCTTGGTTTAGTAAGTGACTTAGGCTATGAGTTAGTAGCTATCTTGGATACTTGATTTGTATATACTTAGTTTGTTTAGACCTAGAATTGACTAACTAGACTAGTTGACCATTATTGACCCAACCCTAGCTAGTTTGACCACAGTTGACTAGAGTTGACATAGTTTGACTTTAGAGTTGACTTTGGCCTAGATTGACCTAGAATCATATAGAATGCATTGTAGGACTTCATTATACCATTTTGGACTTGTTGTGATTTGTGCTGTTCTGATTAGGAGCCAGACACTACTCCTCGGACAGTATTTTCATATTGGACACTCAGAAACCAGGCAAGTACATTCTCTGATTATTTCATATCCTGCTTAGAATTATTTCCTATATTAAATTACTTTACTTGTACTGTCATGTTGGTCATACGGATTGGTACTATACGGATCCCTTCTTGAGATGTTATCCTTATGGAGAATCGGGTACTACATGTTCTGTGCGTTTCACTTACATGAGTATTACTTTGCTTCACAGGTTCTTTGATCACTTGTGACATATACTCTTATGATCACAGAGTCTCCTAGAATCCCTATTTTTGGGACTACTATGTACCACCCTTCGGGGGCTTACCACCCTTCGGGGGCTGTTATATTGAATCATAACATAACCTGTTTGGATCCTTGTGTACTGATTGGGGGTACGGGGGAGTAGAAATAGACATGTGAATAATACCCAAGTAGTATCTTATCAGAATCTCTTCCATAGTGTCTTATCAGAATCTCCTATGCTATTTACATGTCTATATTATACTCTGACTCACTAGCCACTGTTAGTCTCTATTTATAGTAGATATTTCTATTACAGCTCTCTCTGTTTACATATAGTATTTTTTTCAGTACTTGTATCTTACTTTACTGCATGATTATATTTCTAACCTGCTATGAACTGTTGAGATGTACTGTACTCACTCCTGTCCTGACTGGACCTGTTGATAAATTTTACAGATGGCCTGGGATTGCTTGCTAGCCTAGAGGAGACACAGTAGAGGTTGTTTAGATAGTTATTTCATTTTGTCTGGAGTTGTATTTACTTGTGGATTACTGTATTTGAGTTTTAAGATGTATTTCTGGGTTTATGTATCTTAAACACTTAGACTTCTATCTCATGTATCTCTTTTGGATTTCATGTTTTATCTATCTTTATCATGCTCTGCCTTAGATGTGATTGAGACTGTATCTGCTATGTCACCCCCATTTGGGGAGTATAAACTGCTTAGCATTATATGTTAGATGTTGTGACCTAGGACAGCGTTCTACCGCTGACACTGCGGCATAGGCTGGACGTCGTTACGTTCTCGTACCCTAACAGTGGGTGCGGGTCGTGACACGTTTTAGTGGTGGTCCATGCATGTCGAGTTTATGTAGTGGTATTCGAACAAGAGTATCACTACAGCCTGCAGTAGGATTAGGATATTTTGGAGGTACTCAATCACATTAGGAAAAACTCTTAATCCGATTCCTTTTGTCTAAAATTGTTGCTTATTGACTTCCCTTGAATATAAACTGTTCTCCTTTGAATTTTTGCTTCATTCTCAGAAATTGCTTCTTATTTTGATCTGTCTTCATGATGGTTATGAAGACACGATCTCATCGTTTCGGTTCGGGGGATACTATCGAGAGGCTGGCCACCTCTCGTCCTGTTCATCAGGGCCTCGAGACCGCAGCTTCTGTTGTGCTGACTCAGGTTGGCATTTCTGCTACATCGGAGGTGCACCTCCGTCTCTACAGAGACTTTTCCCTTCATTTTTGGTTTCTCTCAGCAGCAGCGATTCATGCAGCATCAGCAGCAGAGATTTGTGCAGTATTAGCATCAGGCTGGAGGAAACCAGCAGGGCGAGCTATCGTTAGGACAGTCGAGGATGCACAGACCGTTGGAGATCTTGCTGCAAGTTCCGTTCTTCTCAATTCCATTCCCGTAATTATCTTTATAATTACCTTGAAATTCGATTCTATCTGTTCCTTGTTGATTGATTAATTTTGTCATGTAACTCTTTTGTTGTGTTTGTTTTTCTTCTGAGAAAATCATATGGGCTAGGTCGCCTAAATCATGGGATCTAGAATCTTCGATGGTCGTGTTAGTTGGCATAGTGAGGACATGTAGTCAGATTTTGGATGTATTTCTCGGGTATGAGAATTTAAGGTTTTTGCCGTCGCATGCGGCAATATGAAAATTTTAAATACCATGAACCTAAGGGTACGTACCTTAGTCAAGGACTCTGTGATTATCATAGCATTGCTCACTAGCATGATGAGGACTCTGGGCAACATGGTTTTGGACAGACGCATATGATTAACAGATTGTATTTTGAGAAGGTCTTAAACATCATACCCTTCTGTTGTTATGAATAACTTAGGAGTAGGAGTATGAGTAGGAGTAGCTTAGCTGTTATTATAACCTTGTGTAACTTCTTGCTATAAAATTCTTCCTAATATATTGAATCAGTGATTTTGCTAGACCTTGACTTAGATTTGACATTATAACTCTGGTATAAAATGGTTCCTTCTTTTAAACATATAAGCAGAACATATTTTATCATTATTTTCTTCTTGTCATTAATTTTTGTATTATCTTAGAATATATAATATAGTGGACACAGATGCTTGCCTGACACGTATGCATGTTACACTTGATCACCAACCTATCTAAATGCATATTAATATGTTGATGTTAATTTTTCAAAATCCTAATGATTCTAATATAGGACAGTATCAGTGACTAGTTCTCTGTTTTCCAGATTAAATTCGTAAATTAAATTCAATTTCATATTATTAGTTGTTGTTTATATTACTGCACATGTATGTTACATGCAGGATTTCAAGTCTTAAAGAAAATTGGTTGAGTTTTGTGTTAAATTTGTCAAACCTGAGACTGTGTACATATTAACCCTTTAAGCCTGAATTCTAAGTGTTTAGTTCAATTTGCAGTTTTAAATTGTAATGTTTAGAGCCGTATACATTATTGTATGTAAGGATATAATGTTAGGTTTCATACTCTTACATGTTAGGTTGTTGTCGTGATAAACCTTGAGTTGGTTTTGATGTTCGAATTTCTCCAAAATTTTGAAAACTGAATACATGTTAACATTTTTACATTGCTTTCAAATGTGTAGTTCAATTTCAGATCTAATATGTAATGTTGAGCTAAACTGAATGATTGAACCCTTCATTTCAAGTTTTAACCCATGTACACTTGACACTCTACACTAATGTTCACAACTGCCATGAAAACCTAACCCTTCATCTCTATGTTATGTTCATATAGCTATATGGATATATATACATAGTTCTGTATACATGTTATAATGTATATAGATGCAATTAAAATCTTTACCTCTCTATACATATAAATATACATATATATATATATGGTTAGCCATGCATGTTATGAGTAAATAGCTTGTGCCTTGTAGACTGCTTAACCAATATGCCATGAATAGTGTAACTTGATAGCTATAGTTGAGACACAGATCCTCTTATGCACTTTCATGTATAATTCACACAAACCACATAACCTTTACATAATGTTAGCTTTTCCCTCTCTAATGCTATATATATAAATATATTGTGATTGGATTTAAATGCAATTGACTTTCATTCTTTAACTTCGTTTTTTTTAATTTTCTTGAATAGTATTCCTTAATAGATAATTGGTGGTTACCTTTATTTTATTTTTATAATAAGTACCAGTTTTCTGATAGGATGGTAGACTGCCTTACAGCCTTGATGATTGTTGTTTTCTTTATCCTCTCTAGTATGGCATCCATGACCCGAGCTCGTCGCCTGAGAGCAGTTGCAGCTACTGAGAGTGTGCTTCCACCTCCTACTGTTCAGGAGGTAGTGATCCCTCTATCTGATCAGGGGGTGGTGGTACCTCCTGCCTTTGAGGAGATGGTGGTAGCCTCGCCAGAGAGTCTTCCTTCATCTCCTGTCGTTCAGGAGAGAGCTGCAGATTTGCCTGAGACTGAGAGCTTTTTCCTACCCCTTGGGATGGTACTCCCTACTGTACCACCCGGAGGTTTGTTACTTGACGCAGCCCAGGTGTTTGGATATTTTCAAGAGAGGCTGTTTGAGTCACAGAGATTTCATGAGGAGGCCATGAGGGAGCAAATCCAGAGGTTGCTACGTCTGTGGGACTCTGTGCTTCCAGGAGGAGAGCCTAGCTCCAAGAGGGCGAGGAGCAGTACCCAGTCCTATCCAGAGTTTGAGGAGTACCCATTTATCCAGCCGATATCATCATACCCAGCCCAGTCTCCTGTCCAGCAGAGGCCAGCTGAGCCAGAGCCTAGCTGTGCCTACTGTAGGAAGTCTGGACACAAGTAGAGCAACTGTAGAAAGAGACTAGGATTGTGCCTATTCTATGGGTCAGCTGCGTACTGGGTGCAACATTGTCCGGATGCACCTACCAACCAGGGCCCTGCTTTCAGGAGGGAGTTCTAGTTCTTAGACCTAGCTGGAGGTGAGTTTTGACCTAACCTTAGTATCCCTTTTTGTGAATATTTGATGCATCCCTTGTTTGTATGTTTTGATACCTTGTGATTGCCTAGTACTGTAGCAGGTTGGTGTAACTAGATGAGACCCCAGATTGATATTGCATGCCATGATCCTGTATGCCGTCCTCTTAAATTGTATGATTGATTAGGTTCCGAGACTATGATTGCTGGGGGTTTAACCTAGAAGGAGTGCGATTACCTTTAATTTCGAGGACGAAATTTTTATAAGATGGGTGGGATTGTAACAACCAGTTTTTCAAATGAGGGTAATTTTGAAATTTTGAAATCATAATTATTATTTATTGATAATTATTTCATATTATAATTTTTGGTGATTTTTAATCATTTTTAAACTATTTAAAATTATGACTTGTGATTTTGATATTTTACTATTGTTTTGTTTTAATTTCGAGGAATTTGCCACCCCCAGTTTTCAGAAACATGAGTATTTTTGTCATTTTATATTTTTGAATATTTTTAAAATTTATTTTATTATTTATGATATTATTTTGGGGTTATTTGAGTCGGGTTCGAATTTTAACTTAATCCGACTTGAAACGGGGACCCGGGGATAGTGTTGACTTTAGTGGACCCACACATTAGTTAGCCATGGCCCACATGACAGAAATATTTTAGTTAGAGATTAGACTAATTATTATGGATAAGGTTAGTGTGATTAGAGACTTTAGAATGACTAATTTAGTCCCAACCAATTAGCCCTTTCCTAATACTAATATAATAGGTTAGTGGGGGCATTTTGGACCTTACCATAATAGGACAAATATTCCCATATGGCCAGCCACTTTGGGAGAGGATAGGCTCAAGTTCATTTCATTATTCTCATCCGCACTCTCTTTCTTGTTCTTCTCCAAATTTTTAGAGCAATCCCTAGCAATTTCTCCACCAAATCCTTCCATTTCGCCACCAAATTTTCTTCTTTCCTTCTCCATTCTAGCCAAGGAGGAAGCTACCCATGTTTGGGAGGATTCGGAGCTCGTTCGTGTCCTTTTGGAATCTCTACGTGTCGGTGTCGCTCCGGGAAGGCTTTTTTTCGATTCGATCTACCGGAAGGTATAAATCCCTTCTCTTTTTCATTTCCTCATGCATATAGGTCTATTTTGAACCCATAGGAATGACCCCCATGGTTGTATCTCCATTTCTGTCCATTTCGTGTCCATTTGGAGGTCATAGGAGTGTCCTTTGTGTTGTGGTTGTGTCCATGTGGGAAAACCCCAAATTTGGGCACACTATGTGTTGTTGTTATGTATTAATGAATTATTACATGTTTAATCTCATATTTTTGTATTGGAGATGTGTTCTATAGTGTCTCATATATATATATAGTGTAGAGAGTGACTTCTGGATATATTATGTTATATACTTGTCTTTCTTCTGTCTCAAACTACCTAAATTCGTCATAATTTTTATCCACGTTTTTAGTAGCTAGAGCAACTTAGAAATGCCATAACTTTTAGCTCATAACTCCAATTAATTTCCCATTTTTTTAAAAGGAGCGTATCGAAGTTAGCTTTCTAAATATATATTTTAATAAGCCAAATTCGTAATAAAACTTTCTGTAGAATTGTTTGAGTATCAGCTATACGAAAGACGAACGTGTTTCAATATTTTCGCGATTCCGGGAGCTTCCGGACACGAAAATGCGATCCTTTTAAAGTTTCGGAAAGCTAACCTGATGAGCTATAATATACTGTAATCCTAGAATTTAGTGAAGGCCCAATTGGTACAGTATTGATTTTAAGTAGAAGAGTGACTATACGATATATATGCATTTTGTGTAACCTATGAGCCTATGTAGTATGGATATTAAATGAATATAGAGTATGTAATGCATGATAGTTTAGATGAATGAAATAATATATATATTATATATATTCTTTTTACATTAATGTATATATATGGTTGAATGCAAGCATGTAGGAATGCAATTAATATAATGCATATAAGAAATGCATAAATGCATGAATGAAAAAATGATATACAATGTATTCATATGTATAAAACATGTAGGTAATGCATAGATGAATGAATGAAATGAATGTTTGCAATATGTTAATATAAATACAAGTATCTAATATGCATGAATGTATGTATAATATAATACAAGTATACATGTATGTATCATGTAATGTAATATACATGATATGTATGTATGCATGTATACGATGTAAGTATGTATGCATTTCTATAAACTGAGTTAACCTATAACCTTTTACACACATTCATTCATACACCCTTTGACATCATGTATCCCATGTCACATACACTTACCTATCACTAAATTTTAGAACATTAACACATCCTTTCACACATGCCAAACACACACATACTCACTTACTCTTTTACCTCTCTTTCTCTCTCTCTATATATATATGTATGTGCCTATATATATAGCTTTCCTATATATATCTATGTATATGAATATGTGAATGTGAATAATATATATACATTATATGACTAAGTTTGTGTGCCTTGTTAGCTTATGGTTTAGTTTTGTGCTTAGTTTAGTAAGTGACTTAGGCTATGAGTTAGTAGCTATCTTGGATACTTGATTTGTATATACTTAGTTTGTTTAGACCTAGAATTGACTAACTAGACTAGTTGACCATTGTTGACCCAACCCTAGCTAGTTTGACCACAGTTGACTAGAGTTAACCTAGTTTGACTTTAGAGTTGACTTTAGCCTAGATTGACCTAGAATCATGTAGAATGTATTGTAGGACTTCATTATACCATTTTAGACTTGTTGTGACTTGTGCTGTTCTGATTAGGAGCCAGACACTACTCCTCGGACAGTATTTTTATATTGGACACTCAGATACCAGGCGAGTACATTCTCTGATCATTTCATATCCTGCTTAGAATTATTTCCTGCATTAAATTACTTTACTTGTACTGTCATGTTGGTCACACAGATTGGTACTATACGGATCCCTTCTTGAGATGTTATCCTTAGGGAGCTTCGGGTACTACATGTTCTGTGCGTTTCACTTACATGACGTATCACTATACTTCACAGGTTCTTTGATCACTTGTGATATATACTCTTTTGATCACAGAGTCTCCTAGAATCTCCATTTTTAGGACTAATATGTACCACCCTTCGGGGGCTTACCACCCTTCGGGGGCTGTTACATAGAATCATAACATAACCTGTTTGGATCCTTGTATACTGATTGGGGGTACGGGAGAGTAGAAGTAGACATGTGAATAATACCCAAATAGTATCTTATCAGAATCTCTTCCATAGTGTCTTATCAGAATCTCCTATGCCATTTACATGTCTATATTGTACTCTGACTCACTAGCCACTGTTAGTCTCTATTTATAGTAGATATTTCTATTACAGCTCTCTCTCTGTTTACATACAGTATTTCTTTCAGTACTTGTATCTTACTTTACTACATGATTATATTTCTAATCTGCTATGAACTGTTGAAATGTACTGTACTCGCTCCTGTCCTGACTCGACCTGTTGATAAATTTTACAGATGGCCTGGGATTGCCTGCTAGCCTAGAGGAGACACAGTAGAGGTTGTTTAGATAGTTATTTCATTTTGTCTGGAGTTGTATTTACTTGTGGATTACTGTATTTGAGTTTTGAGATGTATTTCTGGGTTTATGTATCTTAGACACTTAGACTTCTATCTCTTTTGGATTTCATGTTTTATCTATCTTTATCATGCTCTACCTTAGACGTGATTGAGACTGTATCTGCTATGTCACCCCCATTTGGGGAGTATAAACTGCTTAGCATTATATGTTAGATGTTGTGAGCTAGGACAACGTTCTACCGCCGATACTGCGGCGTAGGCTGGGTCGTTACGTTCTCGTACCCTAACAGTGGGTGCGGGTCGTGACAGGCAGGACCTGACTTTTCCACTCTTCTTCTTGCAAATAGAAGATGGTGTGGGCTGAGTTACTTCTGATACCAAGTCTGGATGGACCCAAATGACCTCCCCTCGTGATGTGGTGAGGGGTACTAGACCAGCAGCCTGATCTCGGGGTGGTGGAAGATTAGCAATCTCTATTGTCGCCAGAGGGATGGGGACCATACCATCTTGAGTTTTCGTCAGAGGAAAGCTACCGAATTGTACCGATACCATATTGGCTGCCACGGTTACCTCTTCGAAATCGATGGCCAGAGCGTTTGAATCGATGAGGTTTTAGATGTACCGTTTTAGCTGGTAGCAGTCATGTGTAGTATGGTGGACGTAGCGGTGGTAATGGCAGTACTTTGGGTTCTCCATTTCTGCCGGCCGAGGTTCCCGTCTTGGTGGAGGAAGTTAAATTCTGTCTTCTTGTATGAGCATGACCAAGATGGGCTTGACGTGGCCGTCTTCGAAAGAGTAGGTGATTTGCGACCATTGTTTGTCTGCCGGTTTTGACTCAGGTTTCTGGGCTGTATCTGCCACCATAGACTGCTTACCCTGCTGTCCCGATTATTGGAGGGGCTACCCCCATTGTCGGTGTTGGTATTAGGACGCTTGCCCTTGTTCTCTCCGTCCGAGATGTGTAATCCCAATTGGCGAGCCTTCTTCAACCGTTCTTTGGCACTTATGGCACTGATGATAAACGTCTTCCAG
This sequence comes from Iris pallida, assembly GCA_029216955.1. Taxonomy (NCBI): domain Eukaryota; kingdom Viridiplantae; phylum Streptophyta; class Magnoliopsida; order Asparagales; family Iridaceae; genus Iris; species Iris pallida. Next base: position 134,775 of record JANAVB010001599.1, on the reverse strand, counting down.
TCCTTGAATTGACTTTCGCCCATCCAGAGACTGATTGTTGGGAGAAATCTTTTTTGGCAAATTTTAATCAGGGAGGAATCTGGATTTCCATACGGCAACTTCATTGCGGTTTGGCAAAATCGCTCAATATAGTTCCTTGTCAGCTCTTTCTCCCCTTGGACGACGTCCATGAGGGTGGACATTGTGATGTCCTGTCCTACTTCGTAGAATCTCTCCAAGAACATGTGCTTGAAGCCGGCGAAGGAGTGGAAGCAGTTGCCTGGCAGGTTGCGATACCAGTCGAAGGCGACTCCTTCCAATGCCCCAATGAATAATCGTGTGAGGATGGCATCGTCATAGGGAAGATGGTCGGTGGTAACCTCAAAGTAAGTGATGTACCGACTTACGGAGGTCTTGCCATCATACGGGTTGATGTTGAACGGCTTATATCTTGGTGGGAAGGGGACATCCCTCCATGCAGCAGGGTACGGTTGCCGTATTCTGAGGTCTTGCGATTTTTCTTGAGCGTGAAACATGGCTCGGAGCTCCTGGACCTGTCTTCTCGCTTCTCAGGCCTCATCCATAGCAGTGGGGGCCGTTACTTCAGGAGGATTATTGCCCGAATTTGGTGCCGCTGAATTCGAGTCAACATTGATCGCGGGACCCGCGCTTGTTTGGCCAGGCGTCCCTCCTTGCAGAGTTGGAAGGGCCGCTTTGATCTCGTCCACAGACTTGACCAAGGCATGCAGTATGGCCTCCAGAGTGTCGATGCGTTGGCGATCACTGGAACCACCTTGACTGTTGTCCGTCATGAATACCGTCTTTACATGAGAAGAGATGGACGGAATGGTGGAGGAAGCGCCCTCCGAATCATACCCCTGTAGTGAGAAGTCATCGGGATATGTGGGAATGTCTTCCTCTGGTTCGGATTCAGAAGAAACAGTACCCCCAGTTTCCAAGTTCTCCTCGTCTTAGGAGTTATGGACGTCCTCGGGGACGTCGGGGTTTGCTGGATCTGATGGGAGAGTTGTTTTCCCCGACTCGTCTTCTTGGAACATCGGATTGTCATGGAGGTTCGGAGGAATGCTACCCCCAGTCCCAGCAACCCCCAGTGGTGTGGATGACGAATCTCTCACTGTAGCAAATTTCGTCTTAGAACGGGTACCTTGGAAAACTCCGGTGGTGGGCACCCGCTTAGACGACAGTCTTTTAGTCATAGTGGTTGAAATCTTCGGGCTGGGAACATTTGTCTTCTTCCCTCTCCCATCGGCGGAAACTTTCTGAGCAGAGTTGCAGGAGACGACGAAAAGTGCCTCATCCTCTGAACATGGTTGTTGCAGTCTTTGGAAGACGGACTGCCGGTCTTCTTGTATCATCGCGTTATTGTAATAGCAGTTGACGATGACTTGGGTGCAGTGCCATCCGTGGGAGGACTCTTTGTACCCCGATGCACCTTCTCTTTCCTTGCGTTTGTAGAGGATGGCCTCACACAAGTCAGATGGGTCTGGATCGACCATGTTCGCTCCCTGGATTTTGGGAGACTTGTGCGAACGTCTCTGTCCGTTTGCCGCCGGGGGCTGGACTCGAGTGGTTTTATACAACTTCCCATCTGAGGCCAGTATAACAGTATACGGGACGCTTGGATAACCAGAGGTCGGATCAGCGGATCGAGCTTGCCAAGCTCGCGTTGCCCTAGACTTCTTCGCTCTAGTGTGTAAGGGCACATAGTAGGAAGAGTCTAAGTTATGCTGGAGAGAGTCAGACATATCTTCTTGGGGGCACAAGAGATCAGGACCATAGGAGAGGCGGTCGAAGACAGAGCCACGTGGAGTAGGCGTCATGCGTCTGGCATCAATAATCTTCATGCGGCTGGCAGGCGTAGCCGCATAGGCTTTCTTCATGCGGCTGGGAGTCTCGGCCGCATGAGTTTTCTTCATGCGGCTGGATGATCTGGCCGCATAGACCTCCTTCATGCGGCTGGCAGATTCAGCCGCATGAGCGTCCTGCATGTGGTTGGCAGACTTGGCCACATGAGTGTTGGACTTCTTCTTGGGGCACATAGAATCACTTTTTATCCCTGCAAGTCCAGCATCATAGTGCTTTCCTTTGTCGGACTTGGGGACAGCAGAGTCCTCTACGGCTTGAAGTGGAGCCGTATAAGAGTCGCCTTCGCTGTCTTGGGTAGCAGAGAGTACTCCGTCCAGAGCTTGGGGAGGAGCAAATTATTTTGGCCTCCACTCGCAGCGAGCCTTCTTTGTGCAGGTTCGCTTCTGGATCGGGCCAGCGCTTCCTTCAGAGAGCATTTCTTCGAACGCCTGTTGGTCGAAGTGGACGACCATCTTCTGTTGTGTGGAGCCAAGTTTGGCTGCATCCGATTGCGTCACCAACTCCTCAGTCGTGGAGAAGTCTGTCCCCAGCATAGTCGCCATCGTGTTTGCCATAAAATTAAAAGAGCAAAACAATTATCGGAGGACTGGACTTTTACTTCACAATACAAACTCGCTTGTACAAAGAAAGCCTAGGGACGAAAACCTAGGTACAGCAATCTAAGTACAATTGTTTATTTTAGATTCTGGAGGGTGACGGTAGAGGCTCGGAAAAGCGACGGCAGCTCTGCCTTACTCCTTGGACGATCGGGTGCAGCCTTGGCTCTGTAGAAGAACTGCTTAGCGTTGCTGAAGAAATGCTCTCTTTTCAGGCTCTGTATATTCTATCTCTGGCTCTCTGGCTCTCTGGCTCTCTATGTATATGTCTTCTCTGTATCTCTCTCTCTCTCTGTGTATGTATCTGTTCGCAAGGGAATGGCACCTTGCTATTTATAAGAGTTGAGGGCTTCATTAGGGTTTGTAATGATTTCCCATTCTTTAAAGTCGGCGGCTAAGGATCACTGGATCTGGGCGTTCATCAAGATTTAAGCAAAATGTGATTGCATCAAATCTTTTGTGGGTAATTAATGATGATTGACATAAATCCTCCTAATTTGTCATGCCAACCTCGGATTTCTCGACATGTGTCGTTAATTTGCTTGTTTGCAAATGATCTGATTTGATCCCAATATTTTATTGAGATTTGTTGAGGGATTTCGATCAATTTGATGCCACGTGCCCTGCTATCATGCCACGTGTCTTAACCGCAAGCCACTGTAGAAATCTGAGCTACAGGAAAGTTGCTCCTCATTGGACCGCATAAGGTTGGCCACGTGTCAAGGCTGCTTGAGAGTGGCCCCCTGAACATTTGGACCGCATGGTAACGATCTGAGCCGCATGAGTGTAGGTGACCGCATGATGGGTGCCTTCTTCGTGAACCGCATGAATATAGTCTTCGTGAGCCGCATGGGAATAGTCTTCGTGAGCCGCATGGGGCTAGTCTTCGTGAGCCGCATGGGGCTAGTCCTCGTGAGCCGCATGGGGCAGCCTCCGCTTGAACCGCATGGGGTAGTCTCTACTTGAGCCGCATGCGACTGTCCACGTGTCAAGGCCGCATGACAATTTCTGGATCTCGGGGGATCTTATCAGAGATTTTCTTCGTTTCCCTAGGAGTCCGTCATTATGAGGGATTCATAATTGTATTTTTGTGTCAGGGCTGCCATGTGTCAGAGCTGTCAGCCGTCAAGGCATTTAATGCAGTAAAGGACAAACGGAAGAGCCGTTTGCAGGCCACATGGCTCCTCTCTGAGCCGCATAGAACTTGTTTGAGCCGCATAGACGCTCGAGCCGCATGAATACTTGAGCCGCATGAACTCTCTGAGCCGCATGGGGCTCTCTGGCCGCATGGATCTTTCTTTATTCTTTTTCATGCTTCTACAACTGCTAGTGGGTCCTGCTACTGGTCCAGGTCATAGCAATCCTCTAGGGTCGCACCGTAATAAGTAGGGCAGAACGCCTCAGCCTCGTCCTCGGTAATATTTTCAACAGGTCCAGTCAGGACAGGAGCGAGCACAGTACATCTCAACAAATCATAACAGGTTAGGAGATATAAACAAGATAGAGAGTAAAATACAGGAAACTGAAAGAAAACATGATGAAAAAGGAAGACTGTAAATAAATAGTTACAGTATATAGAGAACTATCAGTGACTAGTGATTCAGAGCACAAGATGGTTATGTAAACGGCACGATGTTGCACACGAGTAATCTAAAGAGGTTGCACACGAGTAATGTACTGGATTGATTACATAACCACTTCTACTCTTCTGCCCCAATCAATACACAAGGATCTAGCCAAGTTATGTTATCGTACACGAAGTATAGTCGCACACGAAGATCACATGAGCACATGAGTATACACATTTTCACACAATTTGTACACGAAAAGCACGAACACAAGGAGTACACGATGCTCATGATAAAGTACACGAACACGAAATACTCGATGTATCCGCTAAGGGGATAACATCGGATGACAAGATCCATATAGTACTAATCCGTGTTTCCAACGTGTCAGCATCATGTAAAGTAATCTAAAGCAGGAAATATACTCCTAATGCAGGATATGAAATGATCAGAGAATGTACTCGCCTGTATCCTGAGTATCTGAAGAGTATCTACTGTCCGAGGGGTGGTGTCTGTCTCCTATAGAACAGTATAAGTCACCAAAAGTCTAAAATGATAATAAGATACAATTCAATGCATTCTATATGAATCTAGGTCAATCTAGACCAAAGTCAACTCTTGGTCAACTCTGGTCAACCCTAGAAGTCAAACTAGGTCAAACCTAAGTCAAATAAGTCTATACTAGTCTATTCTAGCAAGCACACATCAATTTTAGACTATACAAGTCTAACTAGACTCTATACTGGCATTCAAGCCACACCCATAGGCTAAGAGTCCTAGGCTATAGGCTGTATCATGCCTATAAACCAAACCACAAAACATATTCACATAACAATATATATATATATATATATATATATATATATATATATATATATATATATATTGTACACAAGTAATATATAGGCTACCTATATGTGCATCTCATATATATATTACATGTACATATGTATATACACATATACATAAAGGATTAGGAAAAAAGAAATGTGATTGTGTACATGTGTGTTCATGTGTGTGTGTGTGTGTGTTGAGAGACATAAGAGAGTAATAGAGTGTTAGTGAATGAGGGTGTGAGTGTACATAGAGTTGTGTAACAAATGTCATGAGAGTATCCAGAGAGTGTCAATGCGTGATATCCTGGAAAATAGGAAAAACAGTGAATGGTATAGGAATGTGGCATGGTTCTTGTGTACAGTGTCATTCTTGTGTGTGAAACAGTGTAGTGTATATGGTATAAACCTGTGTGTGTGAGAGAGGGTTATGATATGAATGACAGTGAAGTGTCAAATGGAAACAGTAGCATGGCAGTGTAGTGTAACCTGGAAATCAGTGAGCCAACATTACCAACACGAAGTATGAGAATCAACACTCAATATTTGGTTTAAGGAAGAGAAATTAATTCTCAGTTTTAATATTGAAACAATCATTCAATCAACCAAACAACCAATGCAATGTATAGAAAATTAACATTCAATTTCAGTTTAGGAAGGGAATGGAAATGAACTCAGTTATTCTCAGGTTTAAGGAATCATATGACAGTTCATAAGGAAACTAAATGACAGTGAATTTGTAATGGAACTAACAAAGGAAATGAAATCAATTCGACAGATTATTAAGGAAGGGAAATCATTCTAATTAGTTCTAGGAAAGGAAATGGAAATCAACTCAGTTTAATATAGAATAAATCATTGTTTTGAATGTATCAGTCATATACATAAGGTCCCAACTCACTATCAATTAATTATTCCGTTCTCATATCATAAACCTATTCTAATAAGTAAATCGAATTAATCATGAAAACTGAATATAATTTGACAGCTGAAAATTTGACAGCTGAAAACATCAATTTAAATAGATTAAAATAGATTCAAGTTTAGGAAAAACTGAATATAATGTGGTATCAGGCATTTACATTTGAAACCCAATCTCAGCATCAAATATTCCATACACTCAATAAAACCCAATCCAATCTTGCAAAATCAACTAATAGAGATTATTAACCATTTACAGGATCTAAAATAATTTAATCATAAATTTAAACAATTAAAATGGAATTAAACACAGGAAAATAGAAACTGGACAGTGCACAGGAAAACAGTGTCGTGCATGTGTTCATCGACCTCGTGCACGTGACACGATACGACACAAGTCCTGAGCTTGTGTCCCAGTAACGAGTGGGTCTAGGTCTAGGGTCCTGACACCCAGATATGGGTCCACGATACGTGTGTCAGTGACACGACACACGTATCAGTGCCAAAAATTCAGCTGAACCCACACAGTACGTGACCAATGCACTCGCAAGTGCGTGTCCGACACGACACGAGGACTCACGAAACTTTGGAAGCCTCGTGTCAGTGTCAGCCCCGACCCCGTGTGTCGAGTTTCTCGTGTCCACGTGGTGTACCCAGTGTGCTGTGGACCCTGAGTAGCAGGGGACTGCTACTCGCATGCGCGCGTGTAGAACCCAGTGTGTTCCCGTATCCATAACGACCCTGACACGACACGAAATGTGTCCAACACAACAGAAACCCATAAGCAAGTCTAAAACCTAATTTCCTATTCAAACAAAAATAGCAAACAAGGATGAAATGCCCACTGTGCCATTTCATCAAACACTTAGGTATGCCACTGATACGTGTCCGATACGGACACGTATTGGACGCGAAACCTAGAAATAGCTATACCAACAGTTAGGGTATTCCTAGGACTTCCTATTCATGCAATTAAATCACTATTTTATGGTAGGAATAGGAATTTACCTAGGTGAGTGAAATGGCTCAAAAGCTTCAAAGAGAGGTGTTCCTCTTGCTGCCCAAACTCCTCCAAATTGCTCCTCCACTGAAATTTCTCACCATAGACATAGAATGCACAGGGATTAGAACCTATTGCAAGAAATTTGAAGGAAAAATGAGTTGAAATGGAGAGAAGATAGGGATTGGGGAAGAAGGGGGTTTACCTCTATTTTCAAACTTGATAATTCCTAAAGGAGGCTAGCCCTAAGTGGAAGAGACATTAAATAGTGTGAGGAAACCAAGGTTGGCCGGCCAAGCAAGTGTAGGGCTAGGGTTAGGGTTTCACTAGTTGCCTATGGGCCTCTATGGGCCTAAGCCATAAGTCATGGCTTATGAAATCACAAGCCATTATCTAACCTATTCATTAATCCTATTTCCCAAATTTAATCCTAATGACTAGAGTGTCACTAACTTGGGTTAACTAGGATTTCATAATCTAACCAAGTAGTCATGACTAGGGTTAGATTCTAGGACAGTCTCCAAAGTCACTATGAGTCAAAGTCAAGAATAGCACTAAATCAAATATACCAAAAATCACTTAAATTCCAATAATTCTAATTAATACAATATAATTCCAAATAATTTCCAAAAATTCAAAAATGACGAAAATACCCTCATCTGAAAAAACTGGGTGTTACAATCCTACCCCCTTAGAAAAATTTCGTCCTCAAAATTAAGATGATCGCACCCCTTCTAGGTCAAACATAGTCAAGGGTCAATCACTAGTCAATTTCTCAACATCCAAGTACTTGGTCATCAGCTGGTCAACTTTAGGATTTTACCTATGCTAGCTACCCAAGTGTTGACAACTAGAATTTAGCAAAAAGAGAAACTCTATAATAGGCTAGCTCTTAACTTCCCAATCCTGTCAAGTCACCCATAACTAAATACCTACAAGCTAAGCACCCCAATCCCAAATACCACATATAGATATGCTCAAGAACAACAACCCATTACATATATCCTAAGTATCATCTATATATATAACTGATCAACCAAGGGTTAAAGTAGACTAAACTTATAAGTGACTGAACAGAAGCTTAGAATTTAGGCTAAGGATGAATGGTCTGCATCATCAGTGTACGCAAAAAGGAATGATGCTAAGGAGGCTAAAATTTTGAGCTAAAGGATAAGACATTTGGGTCCACTTGTATAGTCAAAATGAAAGAAAACCTACATGGTGATTGAAACATGTCTCTAGATCAACCTGGCCTCTCCTCTATATCTATCTGAACTAACTACATACAGGACAGTAGTCTGAAGAAGTGAACCAGACTGGTGTACAGAGAATGCAATAGGCAGTATACTGCAAATGAGTGCAGGCTACGTACCAATCAAAATACATTACATATATATACAAACTATATATATATTAACCCTCATCACCTCAACTCTACTCAGGGTCTAAAAACACACACTCCCTACCACATGTCTAGCATTCCAATGAAGGGGTCAGATATTGTAAGGTGTACTGGGACAGAACAGTGAACTGTCCCAAGTGGTGAGTGCAGACCTCTAGTATGTATGATACTAACTCTCCAGATAGATAGAATATGGTAAGGGGTTGATGGTTAAATTGGTGAGCCAATAATTAGGGTCTGAACTATGGTCCAGTGAAACCTATGATGCAACATGGTAGGTAATGAAATTTGAGTACACGTGAACAACTTGTACAAGTCTGAACCAAGGGGACAAGGTATCTAGTGAAGGGTCTGCACACTGCCTATAAGCGTTGATCAAATATGACTGAACTCCACACAAAGAGAAATTAACTAAAATAGAAAACTGAGCCAAATATAGGCTAAATAACTTGTCAATACCCTATACAACAATGGCCTATAGATACCAACCAACCCATCACATATGCCAATATCATCTGTAATATGTCTATATATATAGACCTCTCAGTCTTAGGTGAACTAAAACTAAACTCAAGGACAGGCTCTGGTCATGGGTGTCTCACTGGAAAAAGGTAAGGAAAGTAATAACAATCATCAAGGCTGTAAGGCATACTAACATCCTATATGTAAACTGGTTGGTATTATAAATAACAGGAAAAATATCTACAATGGGTTACTATTATAATACCAATACTAACTATCATCTCTAGGGTACAGACACTCTACAAGTCATCACATCATTACACTATGAAAGAACTACATATGAATAAGCTGGCTCAATTGCTTTGGTGGTACTCCAAGTTATACCCAATTAACAACACAGTACCTAATCTATTATTCCTTACTTAAAAGTAATACACGTTCTAATTAAGGTGTATTACAGTCCCTGTAGCCAATTTTTGTCAAGTGGCTAACAGAAATGCCGACGTGGCATCCCAACTCGTTAACTGAGTGTACACATGTGCAGTCCACGTGTACACTCAACTTAGTATAACCTTATTTGACCTTCATCTGTCTATCTCTCTTCTTTATTCGATCGACATACTCCGACGAGAAGACGAGGCCACCGAGAGACGCGGACGTCGAGGAGACGAGCAGTACGGCTGAAGGCGAAGCTACCGGAGCATTCGCAGATGGGTACCTCTCTCCCTTGCTCTCTTCTTCTTCTTCTTCATCATTTTCGAATCTCACGTTGTTTCTCTTTATTACCGAAACCCTAAAATTTGAAAAACCTCGAAGTAGAGTAAACATTAGAGGAAAACCCTAACCAGTAGTTATTATTATGGAAACCTTAAAGTAATTTATTGTGTAAGTCATGCAATAATTTATTGTGGAAACCCTGAAATAAAAGAAGAGCCGATTTGAAAATTTATGCTGACAAAATTGCAGCAAACGAAGCAAGTGAAAAGGAATGGGATCTTGCGAAGATCACATGTTATTGCGAATGAACTCTGTGCAAACTATTACTGCAAATACACCTTGGAATCGTGGGCGCCAATTTTTAAAATGTGCAAAGGAGGTAGGATGTATTTTTGGTGTTGGACTGATGAACTTCGGTTATGTCGTTGCGAAGCCGGATTTTGCAAAATACGAACATCAAAGGTGCCTAGGAGCTTAGGTCAAAAATTCTACTGTTGTCCATTATCTACTAGTATAAGTAAACATACTTTTCTTTGTACATTAATATAAATTAATTATTATCTTGCTAGTAATGTGTAACTTATAATTGTAATTTCTTTTTCAATACGTGTAGAGGGAAAATCCCGATTGTGAATACATTGAATGGATGCAACAAGCTACTGCCTCAAAGACAAAGAAGAAAATGGTGGATGATGGAGCTACTACTTCTTCGGGACAAGCAAGGATATCATGAAGGAGATCATATTGTAAGTTGAAATTGAACACCGTGTAGCACAACGACAACTTGAAATGTATGGGTCTATTTTGAAGAAATTTGGAAGATTTAAGATGGAGTAATTGTAAACTCGTATTATCTTGTAATGACTAAAAGTTGAAGTTGTAATGACTAGAAAACTTGTAGTTTATGGATCGAAGTTGTAATGGCTTTACAGCTATAAACAAGCTCTGGATTTTTATCCTCTGGAATTGTGACCCTTTTTGATGTTGTATTGAATGATATATTGAATGGTGTATTGAATGGTTCTGGATTTTCATCTCGCTGAGATTCAAGTTTATTGTAATGGTTCTCTTTTGTATAATAGAAGTCATATTTTGAGTCATGTTTTTGTTATCAAACACTACATGATGCTGAAGTCATCAAATTATGTATCATTAGCGGCAAGTATATATATCCATTCAAATTATATACATCTATTCAAATTATGTATCATAACCTGCTACATATGTTTTAGCTTTCACATTCAACGAATGTTGCAGCAGCATTTCACATAAAGTAGAACCAGTGACCTGCATTTCACACAAATACTGATACATAAAAGACTACCACTGCATTTAAAAAACTGCATTACATATGAGCCTTCATGTATATGAGCCACAAAAGACTGCATTTAATATTAGCCACATAAAAGATTACAAATACATAAAAGACTACAAACCACTGAGCTGCATTTAAAAGACTACAACCACATAAAAGACTACAACTGCATTTAGAAGAATGCATTTAAAAGACTGTCCAGGTGATAGAAACACACAAGTACAACTGCATTTAGAAGACTGCATTTAAAGACTGTCCAGGTGATAGAAACACACAAAGTACAACTGTATTTAGAGGACTACAAACTGTATTTAGAAGTAATAGACTAAAAGTAGAACTACACAAATCCAGTTTGACATCTCATTACCACACAAAGTAGGACTAGAACTGCATTTAAAAGACTGTCCAGTTTGACATCTCATTACCACACAAATCCAGTTGCCAACCACACAATTGTCCTGGTGATAGAAACACAAAATAATTGACCACTTGTCCAGTACATATTAGGCCTTCTTCTATATGGCACCAATTGTCCAGAAACATAAATCCAGTACATATTAGGCTTCTTCTAAATGGCCACACAATTGTCCAGGTGATAGAAACGGCTCAAAATAATTACATCAAATATTACATGCTTTTTGGTTCACCTATGAAAGAAATAACTAAAACAAATCTTTCAGTTGTGAACCACAAAATTAGTGTTGTCCAAATTAGTCTAGACACTTGTAATTCATTTTTGCTTTTCTTAGATGGTAGATTATATCTTGATGGTACCACTCTGCCCTTTGCTTTCTTCTGACCATTCTTTGGCAATGTTGAAGTTGGATGAGTTGGGGCTGCTGTGTGCTCCTTTGGCTTGCTGAGATATCTTGGTTGGAAGCTCCCACACCTAAGCCTCCATCAATAGAGCCAAGGCCTGAATATCGATTGGTTGGAAGCTCCCACACTGCTTAGGCCTGTATTATTGACCACTTGACTTGTACCCTGATAACAAAGTAGAACAACAAGAAATTCCAATCACTGACAGTAGAACAAAGTAGAACAGAGTAGAACAAAGTAGAACAAAGTCAAGTAGAACAAAGTAGAACAAAGTAGACCATATTAATGAACTGATCACTGAATTTTATGCACTTACATCCATCATCCACCTAAGTGTGGTTGGTGCACTGCATGACATATTCAAATCACTGACAGTTTGCCTTGAAGATCCAGCCTGAAATGTAGGTACATATACAAGATTAGAAATTCAGTAGCCTAAAACAGTCACTGAGCAGAAACATTAAGTCAAAACATTCACTGATCAATAAGCAGGATCAAAATATTAAGTCAAAACATTCAGTTGCAATTAAACATCACTGATGAATAATACAGGCCTAAGCAGTGATCAAAATATTAAGTCAAAATATTCATACAAGTTGCAATAAAACATCACTGATGAATAATACAGGCCTAATATTCAGTCAATATTCCTAATGTAAAGGATACTTACAGTTGGGAATTCTCCTCTTTCACTTGTATGTTGTTCATTTCCAGTAGTGTATTCTGTACTTACACTGCCTCTGCTTCCTCCAGCCTGCAAAATTAGTAAAAGTAAGCATTACATATACAACAATCTTGATAGAATGTAAGTACAAATCGACATACTTATATTCACCCCATGGAACCTCTTGTTATGGGCATGTGACCCACAAACACTGCATGTTACTTTACACAGGCCTTTCTTACTGAGCTTGGCCATGGTTTTGTTACTTGTTCTGCTGCTTCTGCTTTCCTTTGTCTTCCAACTCAATTGGGTCCTTTCTTCTAGCCATTGTCTTCCTGCCACTCCTTTTCTTCACTAGTGTAGGTGGTAACAGAATACCCTGAGGAAATGGATGTTTTTCCCATAATGCAGGGCCATTTAAAGGGTGAATGACATGATTGTACACCAGTCTGTAAGTTGATATTTGTAGCAGTCATCAACATAGTTTTCAGGCCTTTCATTATTTCCAAATATGCAAGCACAAGCATGCTGACATGGTATTGCAGAAAGTTTCCATTTTCTGCATGTACAAGTTTTATAACCATGTCAACAACAAATTGACCACCTGGCCCACTAACTTGGACCTTAGGACCTCCAGAATACTCTGTTGTCCACATATAGGATTCCTTCTTGTGCTTCTCCAGCTTCTTTTGAATTTTAGGACAAAGTCTGCCCCTCCACTTCTTTCCCAATTTGGCCTTTGTATCTATCCTCTCATGAGCATGGTCCTGATCATCTCAAACATTGTGATGACTGGTTTCTCTCTAGCTTCAAGGATGTACTTGTTAAATGCCTCACTGTAGTTGTTGAGCAATACATCACACTTGCAAGTATCCTTGAAGAATGCCCTGCTCCAATGGACTGCTGGTCTAGCATCCATCCATTGCTTAGCTTCAATACTCTTCTCTTCCATTTCCTTTCATACTTCTTGAACTCAGCTAGGTTTGTGGATCTTCCAACTTTCTTGAGTATCTCCACCAACCCAATATCTCTAAATTTCTTTCTCATATTCTGCTCCAAATGTCTGAGACAAAGCCTGTGTTCTGAATTTGGGAAATGTCTTTCAATTGCATTGATAAGCCCCTACATATAAATGAAAGATGTAAGATGGTAGTGTTAAGAAACTGTAATGTTTGTTATGACAGGTTGAGAGATGACAGTGTTATAATACTTACTTTTTGCCTATCACTCATGAAGAATGGTGAGAGTTGTGCATACTAAAATCTTCTTTTAGCAACTCCACAAACCAGTCCCAATTTCAGTATTCTCAACTGTCACAATTGCAAATGCAAGGGTACATGCAATCATTTGGGTCAATTCCTGTGGCAACCAACAATTGCCCACCATAGGTACACTTCAAGAAGCATCCATCCAGACAAACAATTGGCCTGCAGTGTTTGAAACCCTCTTTGATACCTGCCAAGCACATGTACATCCCACGAAATTTCCTCTAGGCTCTTTAAATTCAAATGTAGAACCAGGATTTGTCCTCATAACTTCCCATTTGTAATCCCATAACCTACCATATTGCAAGTCTTCATCACCCTCAATCTTCTTAATTGCATAGTTCCTTGCCCTCCTAGCCTTCATGTGGTCAATGGTGAGAGCCAAATCCTTCTTTACTTTTTAACAATTTGACTAATTTTCCACCCTGGGTCATCTCTAAACTCATTCATGTACATTTCTGCAATCACCTTATAACTCAGATGAAAGTTGGTGTTAACCTTGCCACAAGTGTGCTCCAAGTTGTAGCTCTTGACAAGGAAAGTCTTATTTTCTTTGTCTTTCCTGTCAACTTGCTTGCAAAAATGAAAAATTTGCAGTCTTTTGTATAGCACTTGCACCTGACCCTATTGTGATCATTGGTTGGAAAAAACTTGCCATCTCTGTTTATGCCCCACTGCCTGCAAGCCATCTTGAACTCATCTTTATCTTTAAATTGTAGCCCCAATTCCCATTTAGGGTCATCCATGTTCCTGTTGGCATTAATCTTGGAAACTTCATCTTTGGATGTTCACTAACAAAATAGAGTCAGAGCTGCTTTCAGTACTAACAATCTATCTGATGGAGGACCATAATCACTGCTCTCCCCCTCACATGCTGTAAATCTAATTGAAGCTTCTAAAGAACTGTCATCTATTTTGGGCTTCATTTTGGGTGCCTGTACTGCTTTTTCTCATTTTCCTGCTTCAACATCCTGTAATACCCCATCATCATTAACTTGGCCAGTCTCTATTAAGACTTCCTGCAAGTCCTCATCCCCCTCCATTTCATCATATTCTGAATCAAATAGATGACCATCAGGAACATAGATTTTGATACCTTCTTCAAATCCCTCATCTACAACATAGCTTCCTCTTCTTCAGGGTCAACTTCTTCATGAAGGAATGTGGTAGCTACATCAGCTGCATCTCCTGCATGTGAGTATGTCATGTCAGCTCCATGTGGGTATGTGGAAGCAACATCCCTCATCTTCATCTCTGGATTTCCAGACCCCATATCAGGGTCAGAACTTTTCCCCAACATCAAGATCAACAACTGCCACTTTTTCAGGTTGGTCTATGGCACCAACATCAAAATCAACTGCCACTTCTTCAGGTTTGTCTGTGGCACCAAAATCAACATCATGTAGGTCTTCATCACTGTCATCATGCACCTCAACTGTCTCATGCTCTGAGTCTGCATGGTACTCAGTTTCTTTCTCACATTCTTCATCTCCCATATGCATAACATAGATATCTACCTCCCCACTCCCATGTTCAATAGCATTATGAGCCATTTCAAGGACATTTGCATCATTGTCAAGTCGTTGTAGACCAGAAAACTTCTTTACCTGCCTCCTTCCAGTATACATCATCTTTCCTCTATATAAGAACTTAACCCACATATGAATCATCTTGAATGACATAGTATCAACCTCAAACCACTTTGAAACTACTTCCCCATCAAAATATTGCAGATTATGTAACGCTCCAGTCCCAAAATACGTAGGACTAAGAACGTAGACATGCCAGCTGTACTCATACAAAATATACTCCAATATATGGAAACCTCGTATAATTACATAAACTGTAAAATGTAGTAGAACTATAACTAATCTCATCCATGCAAAATAAATGAATAAAAGACATCACATAAAGATCATGAATTGTCTTGATACAATATGTTGGGCGGAGACAAATCCACTCAACAAGAAGAAAAAATACATAAGAAAAGATATAAATTTGGCGAGCAAAGCGAAGACGATCCAAATGCAATCATCCTCGAGGAAATAGCGATGATCACGGCTAGAGCTAGAACACCTGCGAAAGACAATAGCACACACCTGGAGAGATAACCAGGTCCTCAGAGTGACGTAACAAGACACATAATATCATGCCATATAAACTGAATAAATATTGCTCAAGTAAATAAGTCAATTGAATTTATAACATGGTCCAATACGCACCTACTGAACGAGCGTACCATCCCCCCAACCAAACAAGGACAGGAGATGGTAAACTAATTCACGGTGGCGTATCTTTCCATGCTATAAATCCAAAATGGTATCCGGACCCCAACATGGTTCAATACCTTCTCATCGAAGTAGTAAGTCACACCTACAACCAAACAAGGACAAGATGTGACAAACTAATCTGCGACAAGTTATTGTTCCCAGCCAGGGTCAGATACAAGTACCCAAACCAAAAGTACTCGTACCTAACGGATAAAGGTGCCTAACCATTCTAAGTGAAATGTAGTTAAGAACAATCCTTCCTACGCATGGGCCCTGGCTAAATAGGATCGGCATAGTCCTCCCTTGGGGCACTAGAGGCCCAATCAATAAGAGCATGACGTTCCACAGAATCGCCAGTGGCCGTCAGTAATCTTGGGTAAGCTGATCCGCGTCTCCGACGGAGCTCACGGGTTACAAAAGGGAAAGTGTATCGAAGCCCATACGCTAAGGAATTATCCTCCCCGCCCAATGCCTACTATGTTGTATCCACAACATAAAACCACTATAACCGCTAAGTCAAACTAAGCATGTAACCTCTATTAGCGGTTATTCCTATCGCACGGCTTGTACGTACTGGTAGCCAGCCAATCACGCACTTCCGTGTTCTATATGCGACCACAACTTCGTGTTACAACGTGTCAAGGCCAATGAATGCAACACAAAAAGGTGGTCCCTTAAATCTAGGTTTAATATATAAAAAATATACATAGCAGGAAATATAAATGAATAGTAAGTTCTAACTGCTTATGCCATGTATCACAGTTTATTTTGTATAAAGAAAATAAATAATGCATGAAATATGAGCTAAAATAAGTAAACAGCAAATGGCAAGGTGTCTTGCCTGATAGTACGCCTGGTGTGCTGCAATGATCAATGTGACACGAACTGCAACTTCGGTGCAACAACTATGCAAGGTGACCTCTGATGGTGACACGGACAGTTCCATTGGGTCCAGAAGGGTCGAATTAGTTTGGGTGGACATAAGGTAGTCTCGAAATGGACGAAGGAATAGGAATAACGGAATTTGTTGTCACGGACGGGAGGATAATCAAAAGATATTTAGATAAATATTTATTTTACTTAAAAATGTAATTTGTTACCAAAATATTTTATATACTTCATACTTGAGTAAAAATAGTTTTTAGGCCAAATCCTAAATTTTTCAAAATAAAATTTTAGTAGGAAACAACATATTTATTTGCCAAAATAATATACTAAAAATTCATAACATAATTTGGTGAATATATTTCCTAAAATTTTATAAATATTAATATTTAGCAATAAACAATAATCATAATAAAAATAATGAGAATAATAATAATAATAACTATCTTTATTAATAATAATAATGATGACAATAATAATAATAATAATAATAATAATAATAATAATAATAATGAGAATGATAATAATAATAATAATAATATAATAATAATAATAATGATGATGATGATGATGATACTGATCCAACAACAAATAATATTACAAAAAAAATTAAGCAAATACAGCTGTTGTTCTCCTCGTTTTGAGAGAGAACAACAAAACAATAGAAGAAGAAGAATCAGAAGAAGGGAAAGAAGAGAAAGGGAGCGGGTTCGAGAGGGTTTCTGCCGCCAGGGATCAGGACGGAGAGAGCGGGGAGCCAGAGGGGAAGGGGAAAGAGGGCTCGCGATCGGGGCGGCGGGAGATCCGACGTGCGGTGAAGGAGAGGGACGGGCGGAGAGAGACAGAGGCGGGAAGAGGGCGGGGGCGCGGGCGGCGGTTGCGCCGAGTGCGACAGCTGGAGGGAGCAGCGAAAGTCGGCCGGGGACGGCGTGTACTGCGCGGAGGTCGGAGTAGAGGGCTATCGCCGTGGAAATGGACTCCGGCGGAGGGGTTCCCGGCGTTCGGCTAGGGTTTGGGAAGCAGGGGAGCGGCGGATTGGGTAGGGCTCGCCACAGTGGTGGCGGTGGCCGAGCTTTGTCGTGGCGCGCGGGGGCCAGGCTACGGCCAAGGAAGGCGGTGGATGAGAAGGAACAGAGGGGGGCCCTGGCATTTTCGGCAGCGAAGGGTTCGTCAGTCGGGAAGAGAGCCGGTGGTGTGGTCGCGGTTGTGGGCGGCAGATGGTCGGCGCCCGATTCGTGCGGGTCGGCACTGTCGACGCGGCGGCTGGAGCGCACCGCCAGTCGGAGCGGTTGACACGGCGAGTTCGGGGCGGCAGGTGAGTCTAGTTTTAGGGTTTTATTTTCCCTTTTTTTGGTTTTTTTTGGGATATGGTGACGGTGGTCAGAATTGGTGGAGGTGGTTGTGGTGTTGGTTTGGCCGGCGGCGGGGAAGTTCGCGGCGATGGTGGCGGCAGTATGGGTGGACGGGGGAAGAGAAGGTGGTGGTGTTCTTAGTTGGTGGTGTGTCGGCAAATGAGGGAGACTTGTCGGAGTTGGGAGGTCGGCGGTCGGTGTTGTGACGAGAGTGTCGGAGCGTCGGGATGGTCTGTGCCAGGGGCCGAAACTTGATGGTCGGGATGTTGGCATTGGTGGCGGTGGACAGAGAACGGAAGGCTGGCCGTGGGTTTCGGATTAGGTGAGGAATAGGATTTGTGATTGTCCGGATATGTCGGACACGAAGGAAAATGATGTATATGTAAACGTGGAATAAAACATTGGATGGGAAACATGGACACGATGCACACACTATGGGCTGTTTGTGGTATTGATAGAATTTGTGGGGAAATTTTGGCTTGTGGAGAAATAATGGAGGGGTACCTGCCTATTTATAGGATGTGAGAATTCCCATTAAGATAGGGATTAGGATATTTAAAACCCAAATTAGATAATTCGTCTATTTATTTAAATTAATTCAATAAATCTGTATCCAAATCAAAATCCAATTCTAAATACAATCAAATTTAAATCTAATTAAATTCTTGGTTTAAAACAAATGGGATAAATCAAATTACAAATATTTAACTATTTAATTTATTCCATAAACTCAAATCAAGATTTAAATGCCACAATAATTTCAAAATATATTTTTCTAAATTACTAATAATATTAATTTTGAAAATACACTATTTATTTAAAATAACTAATAAATAATTACTAAATGATGTTCTCATAATTATGCTTTTCTAGCATACAATAAAAATATTATTTATTATTAATAATTATGAGAAATGAAAGACTTTATAAATAAAATAACAAACTTGGAAATTTTGGAACGATAACAAAATAATTATTATGTATATTATTTTGAAACTATAAAATATAAAAATAATATTTTCAAAAATATGTATGCTCGCACATAATCGTACTCGTCGAGCAATTTCGAAAAAATAATATTTCGTGCACGACGTATAATACGACTACGCGACGTACAATACAAAAATTTAAATCAGTACCAAATCTAATAAAAAAATTAGTAGAAAATTTAGGGGTTTTACATCCTACCCAACTTAAAAAAATTTGCCCTCGAAATTAAGAATTAGTAGGGGGGTAAGAGGACACAAGGGGGGTATCGATCGATAACAAAATCATGACGTAAGAATCGCGATCTAGATTATAGAAAAATAATACGGTATGGTCACGGGTAATGAATGAGGGTTACGATTAAGAGAACGAAATAGATTCGCTTTAATTAAGCGATTAGAGGGTCTTGATAGGGTCGAGTAGTTTAGGATGAAGATATAGCGACATCGAGTAAGAATGGTCATAGCCGATAGGAAGGCTGGAAAATGTTCTAGTATAACGCCTTCGTCCTCCTAAAATAGGGGAAGGCGAAAGCAATGTAGAGTTCGAAGGAGGCGTTATCGAATACGAATACATGATTCAAAGACGATCGAAAAATTTCAAAGGAGTTGCCAAGGCAGTCGCGGATGGGACTCTAGAGGACAAGTTTAACTATGTCCCCATCCACGTAGAATAATAGGCAAAAGCGAACCAAAGTGCACTTGGTTGATCAGACCATTATACACCGGTTCTGATTAGACAACATGTTAGTGGGAGCTCTTCCAATAACATATGTCTTGAACAAGCTCGATAAAAAGATAAGCTTGCAAAAACTAGGCTACATTAGCATCATTAGTCAAAACGGTAAATACGAGAGATAAAGATTTAAAGAAGGTAGAATAATTCTAAGTCATACAGTCGTCCTATGGTCTTCTAGTCTAAGTCCTTGGTTGGCTAGACGGGTTAGGTCTTCTAGATTCTAGGATCTAAATAAGCTTGCTAATATAGGTCACTAGGTCAAAGGGGTTGCTAGTTCATAAGGTATTCTACCCAACTTAAAGAATTAAACTAATGGTGTTTTGGGACAACTAACTAGTAGGGTCAATCTCTAGCAAGCACGAAGGAGAGATAGGAATAATGATAGGAGGAATCAAGCAATATGCAATCGATGAGTCGACTGTAGTTCGAATATGGAATCGAAGAGGTCAAGTATGTGGATGAGATCCTAGACTTCTAATCCTATACGCAGGCTTGCTTGGTACGGTAAAGTAACCAAACAATTATGTTGACCTGCATGTGCCACCACAAAAATATGTAACGCCCCAGTCCCAAAATACGTAGGACTAAGAACGCAGACATGCCAGCTGTACTCATACGAAGTATACTCCAATATATGGAAACCTCGTATAATTACATAAGCTGTAAAATGCAGTAGAACTATAACTAATCCCATCCACGCAAAATAAATGAATAAAAGACATCACATAAAGATCATGAATTGTCTTGATATAATACGTTGGGCGGAGACAAATCCACTACCAACAAGTAAAGGAAAAATACATAAAAAAAGATATGAATTTGGCGAGCAAAGCGAAGACGATCCAAATGCAGTCATCCTCGAGGAAATAGCGATGATCACGGCTAGAGCTAGAACACCTGCGAAAGACAATAGCACACACCTGGAGAGATAACCAGGTCCTCAGAGAGACGTAATAAGACACATAATATCATGCCATATAAACTGAATAAATATTGCTCAAGTAAATAAGTCAATTGAATTTATAACATGGTCCAATACGCACCTACTGAACGAGCGTACCATCCCCCCAACCAAACAAGGACAGGAGATGGTAAACTAATTCACGGTGGCGTATCTTTCCATGCTATGAATCCAATATGATATCCGGACCCCAACATGGTTCAATACCTTCTCATCGAAGTAGTAAGTCACACCTACAACCAAACAAGGACAAGATGTGACAAACTAATCTGCGACAAGTTATTGTTCCAAGCCACGGTCAGATACAAGTACCCAAACCAAAAGTACTCGTACCTAACGGATAAATGTGCCTAACCATTCTAAGTGAAATGTAGTTAAGAACAATCCTTCCTACGCATGGGCCCTGGCTAAATAGGATCGACATAGTCCTCCCTTGGGGCACTAGAGGCCCAATCAATAAGAGCTTGACGTTCCGCAGAATCGCCAGTGGCCGTCAGTAATCTTGGGTAAGCTGACCCGCGTCTCCGACGGAGCTCACGGATTACAAAAGGGAAAGTGTATCGAAGCCCATACGCTAAGGAATTGTCCTCCCCGCCAATGCCTACTATGTTGTATCCACAACATAAAACCACTATAACCGCTAAGTCAAACTAAGCATGCAACATCTATTAGCGATTATTCCTATCGCACGGCTTATACGTACTGATGGCCAGCCAATCACGTACTTTTGTGTTCTACATGCGACACACAACTTCGTGTTACAACATGTCAAGGCCAATGAATGCAACACACAAAGGTGGTCCCTTAAATCTAGGTTTAATGTGTAAGAAAAATAATACATAGCAGTAAATATAAATGAACAGTAAGTTCTAACAGGTTATGCCATGTATCACAGTTTATTTTGCATAAAGAAAATAAATAATATATGAAATATGAGCTAAAATAAGTAAACAGCAAATGGCAAGGTGTCTTGCTTGATAGTACGCCTGGTGTGCTGCAATGATCAATGTGGCACGAACTGCAACTTCGGTGCAACAACTATGCAAGGTGACCTCTGATGGTGACACGGACAGTTCCATTGGGTCCAGAAGGGTCGAATTAGTTATGGTGGACATAAGGTAGTCTCGAAATAGACGAAGGAATAGGAATAACAGAATTTGTTGTCACGGAGAGGAGGATAATCAAAAGATATTTAGATAAATATTTATTTTACTTAAAAATGTAATTTGTTACCAAAATATTTTATATACTACATACTTGAGTAAAAATAGTTTTTAGACCAAAATCCTAAATGTGTCAAAATAAAATTTTAGTAGGAAACTACATATTTTATTTGCCAAAATAATATACTGGAAATTCATAACATAATTTAGTGAATAATTTTTTCCTAAAATTTTATAAATATTAATATTTAGCAAATAAACAATAATCATAATAAAAATAATAAGAATAATAATAATAATAACTATCTTTATTAAATAATAATAATGATGACAAATAATAATAATAATAATAATAATAATAATGATACTGATCCAACAACACAAAATATATTACCAAAAAAAAGTAAGCAACTATACAGCTGTTGTTCTCTTCGTTTTGAGAGAGAATAACAAAACACAATAGAAGAAGAAGAATCAGAAGAAGGAAAAGAAGAGAAAGGGAGCAGGTTCGAGAGGGGTTTCTGCCGTCGGCGATCAGGACGGAGAGAGCGGGGAGCCAGAGGGGAAGGGGAAAGAGGGGCTCGCGATCGGGGCGGAGCGGAAGATCCGGCGTGCGGCGAAGGAGGGGCGGGCGCGAGAGAGACAGGCGGGAAGCGGGCGGCCGGGCGCGGCGGTTGCACCGAGTGCAACGGCCGGAGGGAGCAGTGGAAATCGGCCGGGGACGGGGTGTACTGCGCGGAGGTCGGAGGAGAGGGCTATCGCCGCAAAAATGGACTCCGGCGGAGGGGTTCCCAGCGTTCGGCTAGGGTTTGGGAAGCAGGGGAGCGACGGATTGGGTAGGGCTCGCCACAGTGGTGGCGGTGGCCGAGCTTCCTGGTGGCGCGCGGGGGCCAGGCTGCGGCCAAGGAAGGCGGCGGATGAGAAGGAACGGAGGGGGCGGCTCTGGCTTTTGCGGCAGCGAAGGGTTCGTCGGTCGGGAAGAGAGCCGGTGATGGGGTCGCGGTTGTGGCGGCGGATGGTCGGCGCCCGATTCGTGCGGGTCGGCACTGTCGACGCGGCGGCTGGAGCGCACCGCCGGTCGGAGCGGTAGACACGGCGAGTTCGGGGCGGCAGGTGAGTCTAGTTTTAGGGTTTTATTTTTCCTTTTTTGGTTTCTTTTTGGGATATGGCGACGGTGGTCGGAATTGGTGGAGGTGGTTATGGTGTTGGTTTGGCCGGCGGCGGGGAAGTCCGTGGCGACGGTGGCGGCAGTATGGGTGGACGGAAGAAGAGGAGGTGGTGGTGTTCTTAGTTGGTGGTGTGTCGGCAGAGAAGGGAGACTTATCGGAGTTGGAAGGTCGGCGGTCGGTGTTGTGGCCAGAGTGTCGGAGCGTCGGGGTGGTCTATGCCAAGGGCCGAAACTTGATGGTCGGGATGTTGGCATTGGTGGCGGTGGACAGAGAACGGAAGGCTGGCCGTGGGTTTCGGGTTAGGTGAGTAATAGGATTTGTGATTGTCCGGATATGTCGAACACGAAGGAAAATGATGTATATGTAAACGTGGAATAAAAAATTGGATGGGAAACATGGACACGATGCACACACTATGGGCTGTTTGTGGTATTGATGGAATTTGTGGAGAAATTTTGGCTTGTGGAGAAATAATGGAGGAGTACCTGCCTATTTATAGGATGTGGGAATTCCCATTAAGATAGGGATTAGGATATTTAAAACCCAAATTAGATAATTCATCTATTTATTTAAATTAATTCAATAAATCCGTATCCAAATCAAAATCCAATTCTAAATACAATCAAATTTAAATCTAATTAAATTCTTGGTTTAAAAAACAAATAGAATAAATCAAATTGCAAATATTTAACTATTTAATTTATTTCATAAACTCAAATCAAGATTTAAATGCCACAACAATTTCAAAATATATTTTTCTAAAATACTAATAATATTAATTTCGAAAATACACTATTTATTTAAAATAACTGATAAATAATTACTAAATGATGTTCTCATAATTATGCTTTTCTAGCATACAATAAAAATATTATTTATTATTAATAATTGTGAGAAATGAAAGACTTTATAAATAAAATAACAAACTTGAAAATTTTGGAACGATAACAAAATAATTATTATGTATATTATTTTGAAACTATAAAAATATAAAAATAATATTTTCAAAAATATATACGGTCGCACATAATCGCACTCGTCGAGCAATTTCGAAAAAATAATATTTCGTGCACGACGTATAATACGACTACGCAACGTACAATACAAAAATTAAAATCAGTACCAAATTTAATAAAAAAATAGTAGAAAATTTAGGGGTTTTACAGATTAATTTTAAAACTACCTGTTAGCACAGAATCATATAATCATGTCTATATATAATCATATATTTATGTCTACATATAATCATATATTCATGTCTATATAAAATCATAAAATCATGTAGATCAATTACATTCTATATAATAGAAGGCTATATATTCATGTCTAGATAAAACCATGTCACATATAATCATGTCTATATATAATCATATATTCATGTCTACATATAATCATATATTCATGTCTATATAAAATCATAAAATCATGTAGATCAATTACATTGTATATAATAGAAGGCTATATATTCATGTCTAGATAAAACCATGTCACATATATTCATGTCTATATAAAATCATGTGTATATAAAATCATATATTCATGTCTATAAAATCAAAACTACCTGTTAGCACAGAATCATATAATCATGTCTACATATAATCATATATTCATGTCTATATATAATCATATATTCATGTCTATATAAAATCATAAAATTATGTAGATCAATTACATTCTATATAATAGAAGACTATATATTCATGTCATATGCACATTGGTGTATGTAAGCATATATGGACAGGTAGATATTCAGGGTGTGTGTGTATATATTACAGGGTGTGTGTGTACTAGTTAACTAGATCAATTACTGTCTATAAAATCATATCACATATATTCATGTCTATATACATGTAGATCAATTACTGTCTATATAGATAAATATGTGTATATATTACAAGGTGTGTGTGTACCAGTTAACTAGAGGGTGGATAGACACATAGGTAGAAGGCCATGAGGGTGAGATATGTGATACACAGATGCACATTGGTGTATGTAAGCATGTATGGACAGGTAGGTAGATGTCTTCATAGATGTAGAGTAAAAAAGGGACTTTGCCCTGCAGTGTAGATGAACCTTGTGCACATGTGTTCAGGATGTGTGAAGCAACCAGTAGCTGCTGTTAGGTGTGCATATGTGCATTAAAAGGGAGAGAAAGTATGTTGTACAGTAGCAGTAGGACAGGGATACACAATTGTACTTGTCCACAAGTAGTTCTTGTGACTTGGTCAGTTAGCATGTGCTTTGGTGGCATCAAGTAAGGGAATTACTGGTGTTAGCAGTGAGTCGGTGACACCCAACATGTGTTTGACCTACAGTATAGGAAGGTAAGGGGGAGCCTGCCTTAGGCCAGTGCACAATTATGCACTTGGCACAGGTGCCTGTACAGGCAGGGTATAACCCTAATTTTAACAAAAGAACCCTAATTCTAACAAAAGAACCATAATTTTAACAAAAGAACCCTAATTTCGACCAGGTGCCTGTACAGGTGCCTGTATAGTTGAACAGGAAGAACCCTAATTTTAACAAAAGAACCCTAATTTCGTAATAAAAATAGAAGTTTCAAAGCCTAAATTGAAGAATCGAAGTAGATGATCCCTAAACACACTTCGTGCAAATAATTTTGGTGCATGCACAACCCTAAATTCAGTTCGTGCTCTTCATTTAGGGTTTTCAGAATGAAATAAAAAGAATAAAACCCTAACGAAGTGTGTTTCGGTGCATGCAGAACCCTAAATTCAGTTCGGGCTCTTCATTTAGGGTTTTCAGAATGAAATGAAAAGAATAAAACCCTAAACTCATTATTCGACAAAAAATAAGAAGAAGAAGAAGATAGAGAGAGGAGGGGAAAAGAGAGGTACCCATCTGCGATTTGCCGATCGTCGCCTCTCATCGTCTTCAGCCGATCGTCGTCGCCTCTCCTCGTCTTCAGCAGATCGTCGTCGCCCCTTCTAGCACGTTCGTCGGTCCTGGGAAGAGGAAGAGATACAGAGAGAGAGAAAGAGAGAGAGTTATAGAGGGCGGGAATTGAGCCACTTCCCCGGCACCACCCCTTATTTGTTGAGTGTACACGTGGACTGCACACGTGTACACTCAGTTAACGAGTTGGGATGGCACGTCGGCATTTCTGTTAGCCACTTGACAAAAATTTGCTACAGGGACTGTAATACACCTTAATTAGAACGTTTGTTACTTTTAAGTAAGGAATAATAGATTAGGTACTGTGTTGTTAATTGGGTATAACTTGGAGTACCACCAAAGCAATTGAGCCGAATAAGCTCTACAACTAAATATTCCTACTCCTACGTTATGTGATGGAATACAATTTTAAAACAACAGAAGGGTATGATAGAGATGATATGTTTAAAAACCTTCTCAAGATATAATCTGATAATCATATGCGTCTCTCCAAAATCATGTTACTCAGAGTCTTCGTCATGCTAGTGAACAAGGCTACGATAATCACAGAGTCCTTGACTAAGGCACATACCTCTAGAATTATGGTATTTAAAATTTTTGCATTGCCGCATGCTTGGCAGCGAAAACCTTAAATTTCCACACACGAGAAATACGTCCTAAATCCGACTATATGTCCTCACTATGCCAGCTAACACGACTATCGAAGATTCTAGATCCCATAATTGAGGTGACCTAGCCCATATGATTTATCTTGGCAGAAAATTGAATCGACAATGAACACCAAGAATCAGATTTATCTACGAACAAGAACGATAAGCAAGATCTGTTGGAACTGAATTTCAAGATGGCTAAAATATGGCAAGGAACGAAATGGAGATGGACAGAACCTGCGATAAGCTCTCCTACTGCCTGCACTCTCATCTGCCATTGCGTAAGCTCGCCCCTGATGGCCTCCTCCAGCCTGATGCTGTATGAATCTCTGCGACTGATTCTGAAAGGGTAATCCCTCATGCTGGCTCACCGGAGCCCTCAATCCTGCTCTCTAAGTCATTGTTGTCTGGCTCCTGGGACACTCCCTACACCGATGCTCCGCTGAACCACAAAGTAAACACCTGCCAAGCCTCATCCTGCAGCCGTTCCACCCATGGCCTGCCTTCTTGCAGAAGTTACACCTAGCGTTCTGCTATTGTCTGGATGCATGGTAGAAATATGCACGTTTTTGACCTTGAAGGTGCTGCTGAACAGGCCTCTGCTGATACTGATACTGAATCTGGCCTCCCAGCGGCCGAGCAGCCACCAGCTCTACTGTCGCCTTAACCAACTGGTGGGTATCGTGTACGCTCTGTCAGAGATCAGCAGACTGACTATACTGCATCTGCTGTTGATTCTCCAGGAATTGCTGGAAAAGGGTAAACATCTGAGCCACTGCCCCTGAAGGTAACTGCTGCTGGAATGTATCCGGAATGACGGAGGAAGACCTCCGGACAGGTGGAGGTGCACTCCCAAAAGCTGCAGACGCTCCTACATGAGCAGAAACAGAAGATGCTGTGGTTCCAACGTCCTCAATCGGGCGAGGGGTGGTAGACCTCTCACCAGCGTCTGCTGGGCCAGAGTGATGCGATCGTGTCTCAACCATCCTGGAGACACAGATCAAACAAGAACCAATTACTGAGAACGAGTCAAAATATCAAAGGAGGACAGTTAAAAATTCAAGGGAAGACGATAAGTAGCAAATTCAGATAAAAGAAATCTGATAAGGAGTTTTTCCTAGTGTGATTGAGTACCCTCAAAAATATCCTAATCCTACTGCAGGATGTAGTGATACTCTAGTTCGAATACCACTACATAAACCTGACCTGCATGGGCCACCACTAAAAATGTGTCACGACCTGCACCCTAGAGTAAGGGCACGAGACGTGGGTACGTCCAGCCTACGCCGTAGTATCGGCGGTAGAACGTTGTCCTAGGTCAACATCTAACAATATAAAGGTACATGTACAGTATATACACTCCGAATGGAGGTGACATAGCAATACAGTCTCAATCACATCTAAGGTAGAGCATGATAAAAGATAGATAGATAGATAGATAAGAACTGAATAAAATCCACAGAGAATACAATCCAGATAAGTCTAAGTGTCTAAATAAGTACAAATCCCAAATAACATCTCAGAATCTCAATACAGTAATCCAGAAAAGATAAAGACATCCTAATCTAGGGGAGTGTCATCCACTGCTAGTGGGTCCTGCTGCTGGTCTAGGTCATAGCAATCCTCTAGGGTCGTACCGTAATAAGTAGGGCAGAACGCCTCAGCCTCGTCCTTTGTAATATTTTCAACAGGTCCAGTCAGGACAGGAGCGAGCACAGTACATCTCAACAAATCATAATAGGTCAGGAGATATAAACATGCTAGAGAGTAAAATACAGAAAACTGAAAGAATAATATGATGAAAAAGGAAGACTGTAAATAAATAGCTACAGTATATAGAGAAAGTGACTAGTGATTCAGAGCACAAGATGGTTATGTAAACGGCACGATGTTGTACACGAGTAATCTACTGGATTGATTACATAACCACTTCTACTCTCCCTTCCCAATCAATACACAAGGATCTAGCCAAGTTATGTTATCGTACACGAAGTATAGTCGCACACGAAGATCACGTGAGCACATGAGTATACACGATTTCACACAATTTGCACACGAAAAGAACGAACACAAGGAGTACATGATGCTCATGATAAAGTACACGAACATGAAATACACGATGTATCCACTAAGGGGATAACATCGCACGACAAAATCCATATAGTACTAATCCGTGTTTCCAACGTATCAGCATCATGTAAAGTAATCTAAAGCAGGAAATATACTCCTAATACAGGATATGAAATGATCAGAGAATGTACTCGCCTGTATCCTGAGTATCTGAAGAGTATCTACTATCCGAGGAGTGGTGTCTGTCTCCTATAGAACAGTACAAGTCACCATAAGTCTAAAATGATAATAAGATGCAATTCAATGCATTCTATATGAATCTAGGTTAATCTAGACCAAAGTCAACTCTTAGTCAACTCTGGTCAACCCTAGAAGACAAACTAGGTCAAACCTAAGTCAAACAAGTCTATACTAGTCTAACTAGTCTATTCTAGCAAGCACACATCATTTCTAGACTATACAAGTCTAACTAGACTCTATACTGGCATTCAAGCCACACCCATAGGCTAAGTCCTAGGCTATAGGCTGTATCATGCCTATAAACCAAACCACAATCACATATTCACATAACAATATATATATATATTGTACACACATTAATATATAGGCTACCTATATGTGCATCTCACATATATATTACATGTACATATGTATATACACATATACATAGAGGATTAGAAAAAAGGAAATATGATTGTGTACATGTGTGTTCATGTGTGTGTGTGTGTGTGTGTTGAGAGACATGAGAGTGTCAATAAAGTATTAGTGAATGAGGGTGTGAGTGTACATAGAGTTGTGTAACAACTGTCATGAGAGTATCAAGATGGTGTCAATGTGTGATATCCTGGAAAGCAGGAAAAACAGTAAATGGTATAGGAATGTGGCATGGTTCCTGTGTACAGTGTCATTCCTGTGTGTGAAACAGTGTAGTGTATATGGTATAAACCTGTGTGTGTGTGAAAGGGTTATGATATGAATGACAGTGAAGTGTCAAATGGAAACAGTGGCATGGCAGTGTAGTGTAACCAGGAAATCAGTGAGCTAACATTACCAACACAAAGTATGAGAATCAACACTCAATATTTGGTTTAAGGAAGAGAAATTAATTCTCAGTTTTAATATTGAAACAATCATTCAATCAACCAAACAACCAATGCAATGTATGGAGAATTAACATTCAATTTTAGTTTAGGAAGGAAATGGAAATGAACTCAGTTATTCTCAGGTTTAAGGAATCATGTGACAGTTCATAAGGAAACTAAATGACAGTGAATTTGTAATGGAACTAACAAAGGAAATGAAATCAATTGGACAGATTATCAAGGAAGGGAAATCATTCCAATTAGTTCTAGGAAAGGAAATGGAAATCAACTCAGTTTAATATAGAATAAATCATTGTTTTGAATGTATCAGTCATATACATAAGGTCCCAACTCACTATCAATTATTCCGTTCTCATATCATAAACCTATTCTAATAAGTAAATCGAATTAATCATGAACTAACAATTATGTGGGATCATTTGACAGCTGAAAACATCAATTTAAATAGATTAAAGTGGATTCAAGTTTAGGAAAAACTGAATATAATGTGGTATCAGTCATTTACATTTGAAACCCAATCTCAGCATCAAATATTCCATACACTCAATAAAACCCAATCCAATCTTGCAAAATCAACTAATAGAGATTATTAACCATGTATAGGATCTAAAATGATAATTTAATCATAAATTTAAATAATTAAAATGGAATTAAACACAGGAAAATAGAAACTGGACAGTGCACAGGAAAACAGTGTCGTGCACGTGTTCATCGACCTCGTGCACGTGACACGACATGACACAAGCCCTGAGCTTGTGTCCCAGTGTCGAGTGGGTCTAGGTCTAGGGTCCTGACACCCTGATATGGGTCCATGATACGTGTGTCAGTAACATGACACACGTATCAGTACCAAAAATTCGGCTGAACCCACACAGTGCGTGACCAATGCACTCGCAAGTGCGTGTCCGACACGACACGAGGACTCACGAAACTTTGGAAGCCTCGTGTCAGTGTCAGCTCCGACCCGTGTGTCGAGTTTCCCGTGTCCACGTGGTGTATCCAGTGTGCTGTGGACCCTGAGTAGCAGGGGTCTGCTATTCGCGTGCACGCGTGTGGAACCCAGTGTGTTCCCGTGTCCATAACGACCCTAACACGACACGAAATGTGTCCAACACAACAGAAACCCATAAGCAAGTCTAAAACCTAATTTCCTATTCAAACAAAAACAGCAAACAAGGATGAAATGTCCACTGTAGCATTTCATCAAACACTTAGGTATGCCACTGATACGTATCCGATACAGACACGTATTGGACACGAAACCTAGAAATAGCTATACCAACAGTTAGGGTATTCCAAGGGCTTCCTATTCATGCAATTAAATCACTATTTTATGGTAGGAATAGAAATTTACCTAGGTGAGTGAAATGGCTCAAAAGCTTCAAAGAGAGGTGTTCCTCTTGCTACCCAAACTCCTCCAAATTGCTCCTCCACTGAAATTTCTCACCATAGCCATAGAATGCACAGATATTAGAACCTATTACAAGAAATTTGAAGGAAAAATGAGTTGAAATGGAGAAGATAGGGATTGGGGAAGAAGGGGGTTTACCTCTATTTTCAAACTTGATAATTCCTAAAGGAGGCTAGCCCTAAGTAGAAGAGACATTAAATAGAGTGAGGAAACCAAGGTTGGCCGGCCAAGCAAGTGTAGGGCTAGGGTTAGGGTTTTACTAGTTGTCTATGGGCCTCTATGGGCCTAAGCCATAAGTCATGGCTTATGAAATCACAAGCCATTATCTAACCTATTCATTAATCCTATTTCCCAAATTTAATCCTAATGACTAGAGTGTCACTAACTTGGGTTAACTAGGGTTTCATAATCTAACCAAGTAGTCATGACTAGGGTTAACTTCTAGGACAGTCTCCAAAGTCACCATGAGTCAAAGTCAAGAATAGCACTAAATCAAATATACCAAAAATCACTTAAATTCCAATAATTCTAATTAATACAATATAATTCCAAATAATTTCCAAAAATTCAAAAATGACCAAAATACCCTCATCTGGAAAAACTGGGTGTTACAGAAGTGGGGATGCTGATGATGATGATGAAGTGGGGTTCCAGTTGATGCTGCTGATGATGATAAAGTGAGAACTGATGATGATGACATGGTGTGAAGATTGCGAATGGAGTCACTGACGCGTTTTTGAAGTAAGGTTTAAAGATTTTGGAAGAGAAAACCTAAATTCGTAAGTGAGCAGCGTATGGAAGAAGAGGAAGAATTGAAATATATTTTTTTGAAGAGTAAGTTTCGTGGGTGTTTTCAATAAGTTAGAAGAGCAAAAAGGTCATTCCGCACCCTTTTATACATTTTTCGCTAATTCTGGGCACACAATAAAATATTATTTTGCGGTAGATTTTTCATAAAACTTTTACGTTTTTTTCGGCATTTGATAAAATTTTCCTATTTTTTTATGAACAGTCGAGAATAAAATTGACATTGTTGTTGTCTTCTATTCTGATTTCAGCAGTCACAACCTGCATGACATTTGAGTTGGAAACATTCAACAATTTGACTAGAATGAGTGACATACGACGACGATACACGATGTCCATGAAGTCATTCCCATTGAAACTGCCGCCAAGAGGGTTGTGCGGTTGCTGAGATCAGGATAGAAGTAAACAACAATATCACAAGTCATATTCTCGATTGGTTATTACAAAACTAAATAATCTAAATCACACAATCCCACAATATAAAACTAAAAAATCCAAGTCACACAACCCTAACATATTTTTAATTATTTTTTGGATCTTGAATAATATTCAAAAGTTGTATTTAGGTTTTCATTTTGGACGGTTGACTCTCGACAATTAGGACGAGATATCCTGTTCTGAGCAATATGAAAACGTAAACATATATTTTACGAGATATCTTGTTCTGAGCAATATGAAAACATAAACATATATTTTTGTTATTATACTATACTGTTGGGTTTTTAGCCTTTAGTTTTGGTTTTTAGTCCCACATCGGCTAGAAAGGAATGTGTATCTCCATATATATGAGTCTTTGCTCTTTATGGAGATGCACATATAGTGCACATGGGTGTGTGCCATGTGGGATTAATTATTAATGGTATAAAGGCTTAATCAACAATTAAGAAGCTGTAAGCTTTTTGCTCTTGGAAATTTATTTCCATGGAGCTAAGCTCCGTAGGAGCTTAGCGACTCGGACTCGGATTCGGACTCGGATTCGGACTCGGACTCGGACTCGGGCTCGGACTCGGGCTCAAGGGCTCATGAGGCGTAATGTGGCATTTTGTTGGCGCACTTTGCACTTAGCACGTCAGCATCGTCGCTAGGCGCATAGTGCGCTTAAGTTGCGCTCGTTGCGCGAGCCACTTGCGCGACCACGTTGCGCGGCCCGTTACGCGGCCCGTTACGCGAGCCCAGTTACGCTGGCCCAGTTACGCAGCCCAGTACGCAGCACAGTACGCCCAGTACGTGCAGTGTGCGCAGCGTACGCAGCGTACGTAGAGTGCGCAGTGTGCACAGCGTACGCAGTGTGCGTAGAGTGCGTATGTGCGTATAGCTGGCTGCATATTAGAGCAGGAACGGTTGCAGCAGTTGCTGCACTTTCAGGAGTGGTTCAGCCACTACTCTGAAGTTCAGGCAACTGCTTGGAAACCGCCCCGTGGCCTATATATGTAGGTTCTCTCCTCTCTCTCAGTGTTGGAGAAATCAGAATTCCAGAGAGAAAAACTCTTAAGTGTTTTTTAACACAACAGAGTAGTGAGCGTGTTTTTTAACACAAACACTAGTACTTTTTAGTACGCGTGAGTTCTGTTACTTCAGAAACAGAGAGAGAAGAGTAGAGCCATTGCCAGAGGAGTTCGCCGTCTTCCGAGGAGTCAGAAGAGCAGGAGTGTTCCAAGGTTTTCCGTCAACCTTGCTGGTTCCTGGAAGCTGTTCGCAGAGGGCGAATAAAGCTTTGAGCAACGGTGATCATTCACCCCAGCAATTCTATCTCTCGCCTGTCACCATTCTGTTGCCTTTAGCAGTTCTGTCAGTATCTTCTTTTTGGAAGGCACTACTGCCAGTTTGCTACGATCACAAAAATCTCTTTAGATTATTCGTAAATTACGATATCTTTTTAGATCTCGTAGTTTGCAGAATCCTTCTGGATCTCTGTTGCAAAACCTTCTTTAAGGAATTGCATTTGAAACGTTGTCTTTACAACTGTTTCAGTTTTTGTATTTTCCATCGAAAAGCGTGCCCCTACGTTCTCGGCAATAACAATCTCAAAGCTTTATTGCTACGATAGAAAATATTAATGCTTCACTCCTCAATACTGACTTTTGCAAATTAGAAAAGTTTGATGGAGAGCATTATCAAGTCTGGAAGAGGAAGGTTTATCTCACTCTTCAACTTAGAGACGTTGATCACGTATTGATTGAAGAGGAACCTACTATTCCAGATACTAGGTCTGCTGCCGCAATCAATGCGGCTACTAAACTTCAGGCCAAGTGGAGAAGAAAAAATAGCATTTGCAGGTTGCTTATCCTGAATGCTATGGAGGATTCTCTAGCAGAATCCTATAGTAAGAAACCAATTGCAGAGACATATGGGAGTCTCTGGAAAAACTGTACGAAGAAGACAAGAACAGGAGCAAAATATTTGTGGTTGAAAAATATCACAAATGGCTCTTTGAGGACGAGAAGTCCATGCTGCCGCAGGTCAAAGAATTTCTGAAGTTGTGACAGAAGCTGGAAGACGAGGCGATGCCCCTCCCCGACAAGTTTGTTGTTGGAGGGATTGTCTCAAAGCTCCCCGCTGGATGGAGCATGTTCTATGCAAACATGCATAGAAAGAAGTTAGAGATCACCCTTGAAGATCTCCTACAGGAAATCTATGTTGAGGACCAGATGCGGGCTCAACTGAAGGTGGACACACTGTCCAAGCAATTGGCTAACGCCAATCTGGTTCAGACCAAGGAACCAAAGGAAAAGCAGGCGGCTTTCCACAGCAAGAAGAAGAACCCTGACAATCTAAAAGTCAAGGGAACTTCTATCAAGAAAAAGAAGCCAAAGTCAGAAATGCCTTGCTTCAAGTGTGGCAAAAAGGGCCACTTTAAGAATGAGTGTAAAGCAAAGA
The DNA here is from genome assembly GCA_029216955.1 of Iris pallida. Taxonomy (NCBI): domain Eukaryota; kingdom Viridiplantae; phylum Streptophyta; class Magnoliopsida; order Asparagales; family Iridaceae; genus Iris; species Iris pallida. Next base: position 99,988 of record JANAVB010001599.1, on the reverse strand, counting down.
CCAAGCAATCAGAGCAAGGAGAGCCTAGTAAGGTATCTATGATCACTGACGTAATTGCTATGATTGCACAGGTTGATGCAGTAAGGACTGACTCTGACTGGTGGGTAGACACTGGAGCCTCCTGTCATGTCTGCTCCAGTAAGGAGTGGTTCACCACCGATACACCTACTTCTGAAGTGGTTATGATGGCGAACCAAGCACAAGCTGAAGTGCTCGAGATCGGGACGGTGGTGTTGAAGCTGACTTCGGGGAAGTCTCTGACGCTTCAAGGCGTAAAGCACGTACCTGCTATCGCCAAGAACCTGGTCTCGGGAGGCCTACTTTGTAATACAGGCCTCAGGATGGACATCAATGCTGGCCAGATGGTAATGTCTATCAAGGGAACATATTTCGGAAAAGCTTTTTATACCGAAGGAATGTTCAAGATTCAACTTGTAAATCAGTCCAATGTAATTAATGTAATTAATAAAGTTACTCATTCTGCTTATACTCTTGAGTTGTGGCATAATAGGCTAGGACATGTTCATTGTAAACGAATAAACAGAATGTCTAGTCTAGGACTTATCTCCAAGTGTGGGGGTAAGGTAGAGAAATGTGAAGTTTGTGCTCAAACGAAGATCACAAGGAAATCCTTTCCTCGGGTTAATCGAAGTACAGATCTTCTGGAGTTGGTACACTCAGATATCTGTGACTTCAAACAGTTCTCTACAAAGGCCGGGATGAAGTATTTCATAACCTTCATCGACGACTTCTCAAAGTATGCGTTCGTCTACTTGCTGAAGGCTAAAGACGAAGCATTCGAGAAGTTCAAGGAGTTCAGAGCCGAAGCTGAGCGGCAGACTGGACAACAACTCAAAAGGATAAGAAATGATCGAGGTGGGGAGTACAGGTCTCATGAATTCGCATCGTTCTGTAAGGAACATGGAATTGTCAATGAGACTACGGCTCCGTACTCTCCGAGAATCAAACGGAGTAGCTGAGAGGAAGAACAGGACGTTGACAGAAATGATAAATTCAATGTTGTTGACTACTGGCCTTCCTAAGTGTTACTGGGGAGAAGCTGCATTGACGGCCACTTATATTCTAAATAGAGTGCCTCATGCAACTTCAGACGCTACTTCTCATGAACTCTGGTTCAAAGTCAGACCTAACTTGAATGTCATTTGAGTGTGGGGGTGTCTGGCGTATGTCAAGCTTCCAGATCTAAAGATTCAGAAGCTTGGGACAAGGACTACAAAGACGATCTTCTTGGGGTATGTCGAGAAGAGTGATGCTCGGAGATTTCTTGATATTGAGTCAAATCATATCATTGAATCTCGCGATGCAGAATATTTTGAAGACAAGTTTGCAAGGCACAAGAATATTGTTCTTTCGGATGTTCCGGAGAATAATGAGGGTGCACAAGAGACTGAAGTCTTCAATGAAGATATGGTCCAAGAAGATATTGTTGTTGATACAACGGTTGAACCAGAACAAGCTGAGCCGTCAGCTAAGCGTGTGAGGAGGCCGAAGGACTTCGGAAGTGACTTTGTCACCTATCATGTGGAAGCAGATCCGCTTACCTATGATGAGGCGATGAAGACCAGAGACACAGTTTTCTGGAAGGAGGCGATTGACAATGAGATTGATTCCATCACCTCAAATAACACTTGGGTGTTGGTTGATCTTCCTGAAGGAGCGAAACCCATTGGATGCAAATGGAACTTCAAGAAGAAGATGAAAGCAGACGGAACTATTGACAAGTTCAAGGCTAGGTTGGTAGCCAAGGGGTTTTCTCAGAAGCAGGGGATTGACTACTTTGACACATATGCTCCAGTAGCCCGGATGACCACCATCAGAATGTTGATTGCTCTCGCAGTAATAAATAAGATGGTGATACATCAGTTGGATGTGAATACGGCTTTCCTAAATGGTGAGCTGATCGAAGAGATTTACATGCAACAGCCAGAGGGATTTGTCATCAGAGGTCTTGAAGACAAAGTCTGCAAGTTGGTGAAATCCTTGTACGGTCTTAAACAGGCTCCTAAGATGTGGCATGAGAAATTTGATAAAGTTATAAGGTCAAATGGCTACATGGTCAGCGATACGGACAAGTGTGTTTACACGAAGTTCGCTGATGGAAGAGGTGTGATCGTTTGTCTGTACGTGGACGACATGCTTATCCTAGGTACGGATATTAGATGTGTCACGGAGACAAAGAAATTCATCTCAAGCAAGTTCAGTATGAAGGACTTGGGAGAAGCTGATGTGATCTTAGGGATCAAGATCATCCGAACAGATACTGGACTAGTGCTGTCACAGTCTCATTATATTGAGAAAATGATCACTCGTTATGGGTATCGGGATCTTCCAGGGATCGATACGCCGTACAGGTGTGATCTGAAGCTGAAGCCTAATTTAGGGGAAAGCGTCAGGCAGCTGGAGTATGCAAGCGTAATCGAGAGTTTGATGTATGCTACTACTGCCACAAGGCCTGACATAGCTTTCGCCGTGGGAATGCTGAGTCGTTTTACGAGCAATCCAGGTGTTGAACACCGGAAAGCTGTAGAAGGGGTTATGAGATATCTCAAGAAGACTCAGACATATGCACTGTACTACAGCGGAGATCCGTCGGTAGTGGAAGGCTTCAGTGATGCCAGTTGGTGCTCAGAGGTGGAGAGTGAGAGGTCCACAGGTGGATACATTTTCACAATGGGTGGAGCTGCTATATCGTGGAAGTCGAAGAAGCAGACTATGCTCTCGCGGTCATCCATGGAATCTGAGTTCTTTGCACTTGATACCGCAGCCGAGGAAGCAGAATGGCTTCGGGAGCTCATGTATGATCTTCCAGTGGTTGGGGCACAAATACCGGCGATACCGATATACTGCGACAACCAGACGACTGCAGCGGTGGCATCAAATGACCTCTTCAACGGGAAGAAGAGGACTGTGCGGTTGAAGCACAGGACAGTACACGATCTTATCAAGAGAGGTGTTATTGCAGTAATTGATGTTCGGAGTCAGGAGAACCTGGCGGATCCGTTCACCAAGGGCCTCAAGCGCCAGTTGGTCGATGACACAGCTTGTAAAATGGGCTTGAAGGCATTCTGATATTGTATTATTGTATTCCTACCATAAAGTTTTATGCTATTAGTTCAAAGATTTATCTACTAGGCATCTAGCTTTTGGTTCAAGGGAGGACCACTAATCGGAAGAATATCAGGAACGGTGGGTACATGTTCTATTGGGCATGGAGAGGTTACGGACCTATAACCACTGTTGTCTACTGTTGTTTTCTGCAGAAAACAGGTCCTGTGGGAGGTTGGCTTAAATGCCTTAATGCGTTCTCAGGCATTTGGAATGTCTGGTATGCTTTACAGGAAGCATGGTAGCACAACACTACAAGGAGTGTGACTCCATGCTATGTGTGGTGGTGACTCCACCATGAGGTTCTCGAAGGAGGTAAAGCCTCGGCTATGTTAGCCAAGTCACAGCGGCATAGCACCGCAAATAGGCAGTTGGCCTAATGTTGTATATTGAATTAAAGAGGGATGTAGTCAGCACTACAAAGAGGAGGTGTTCCTCATGTTACGGGTGGCACGACACCACAATGAGGAAAACCCGGCTAGGGATAAAGCCTCGGCCTTGCAAGCCATATCGTAGCGGCGTAACACCGCACAGAAGCGTAAGGCTTCATGCTGGGTAGTTTGGCACTACAAAGGGGCTAGACCTCATGCTACGGGTAGTATGACACTACGATGAGGTTCCCGGTGATTCGGGGTAAGGTCCTCGGCTTAAGGCCATGTCATAGCGGCGTAGCACCGCAAAGGAAGCGTTGGACGCTTCATGCCATGTCTCTTTAATAAAGAACTCACCTATAGTGTATGGACAAAGAGATATCAGGCCGTCTCTTGAGGGTAAACTTGTAGACGCCCAATATTATACACTGAAACCAGGCTGGCACACGGCCTTAAATGTGCAGCCAGAAGCACATGTAACTACATTATGTAAGTGGAAAGAATTTCAGCTATGATGCAGAATTCAAGGCTTAGTCCATTCTTGTATTATAGTTTGATTTTTGACTCACGTGGGAAGATTCAAGTCTTAAGTGGCATCCATCCTAAAAGCATAATGGACAGTTACTGTGGGGAACACTCGTACTCATATATATAGAGATATGTGGGGGATTGTTGGGTTTTTAGCCTTTAGTTTTGGTTTTTAGTCCCACATCGGCTAGAAAGGAATGTGTATCTCCATATATATGAGTCTTTGTTCTTTATGGAGATGCACATGTAGTGCACATGGGTGTGTGCCATGTGGGATTAATTATTAATGGTATAAAGGCTTAATCAACAATTAAGAAGCTGTAAGCTTTTTGCTCTTGGAAATTTATTTCCATGGAGCTAAGCTCCGTAGGAGCTTAGCGACTCGGACTCGGACTCGGACTCGGGCTCGGACTCGGGCTCAAGGGCTCATGAGGCGTAATGTGGCATTTTGTTGGCGCACTTTGCACTTAGCACGTCAGCATCGTCGCTAGGCGCATAGTGCGCTTAAGTTGCGCTCGTTGCACGAGCCACTTGCGCGACCACGTTGCGCGGCCTGTTACGCGAGCCCAGTTACGCTGGCCCAGTTACGCAGCCCAGTACGCAGCACAGTACGCCCAGTACGTGCAGTGTGCGCAGCGTACGCAGCGTACGTATAGTGCGCAGTGTGCGCAGCGTACGCAGTGTGCGTAGAGTGCGTATGTGCGTATAGCTGGCTGCATATTAGAACGGGAACGGTTGCAGCAGTTGCTGCACTTTCAGGAGTGGTTCAGCCACTACTCTGAAGTTCAGGCAACTGCTTGGCAACCGCCCCGTGGCCTATATATGCAGGTTCTCTCCTCTCTCTCAGTGTTGGAGAAATCAGAATTCCAGAAAGAAAAACTCTTAAGTGTTTTTTAACACAACAGAGTAGTGAGCGTATTTTTTAACACAAACACTAGTACTTTTTAGTACGCGTGAGTTCTGTTACTTCAGAAACAGAGAGAGAAGAGTAGAGCCATTGCCAGAGGAGTTCGCCGTCTTCCGAGGAGTCAGAAGAGTAGGAGTGTTCCAAGGTTTTCCGTCAACCTTGCTGGTTCCTGGAAGCTGTTCGCAGAGGGCGAATAAAGCTTTGAGCAACGGTGATCATTCACCCCAGCAATTCCATCTCTCGCCTGTCACCATTCTGTTGCCTTTAGCAGTTCTGTCAGTATCTTCTTTTAAGAAGGCACTACTGCCAGTTTGCTACGATCACGAAAATCTCTTTAGATTATTCGTGAATTACGATATCTTTTTAGATCTCGTAGTTTGCAGAATCCTTCTGGATCTCTGTTGCAAAACCTTCTTTAAGGAATTGCATTTGAAACGTTATCTTTACAACTGTTTCAGTTTCTGTATTTTCCATCGAAAAGCGTGCCCCTGCGTTCTCGGCAATAACATATACTAAAAAAATCTAAATGATAAAAAGTAAAATAAATCTGACTGTAATATGGGAAAAGTTCAATATTCTTTCAAAATCTCCAGATAGCTTTCCTTCAAAAGTTCCTCTCGAAGTGACAAAAAGGTTATACTGATTCTCATGTTCTTCAGACAGGAATTCTAAAGATCAATATTCTCTAACAAGTTGGACTTAAAAAAGGAGCTGTTCATAAGAGGACCAAAGCATCTTTATTATTCATCATTTCTTATTCATAAACTATAATATAATTAATTAAAATAATCACAGTCAGGAACCTAAATAAACAAGAAGCAAAAGTCCACAGTAGTACCATCTATTAATTATAATTTTTTCTACAGCTTAACATATTTTAGGCTAATTATTTTTAAAGAAAAAAATTTTAAATAAAAGTTCCAACAGATCAAAACAGTTCCCTGACGTCCAACCAGTTGGTTTGGCAAAATTTGTAAATATTTACATAATATATAAACATATATTTTTTATTTTTTTGCACACAAGTATGTACATTTTTATAATTTTAATACATTTTTACAATTATTTTAATTTGTGGCACGTGCATCACGTGTGCCATGAGACTAGTTTTTATAATTTAATTTAATACATTTTTTGCACATAAGTAATTTACAATTTTATAATTTTATATAAATCTATTTTTAATATAACCGTATCGATACATACTAATATTTTTTTTCGTAAGAATGTTGAATTACGAGAAAACCTATACCACATATTTGCAGAGTCGAACTACGACGTCACACTCGTAAAGCCATACTAAGCAAATCAATTTTGCTATTTAGCTCGTGTACGTGTACAGTCGATGCACATCCGTAGCCAAGAACAACAGAGCGATAGGAGAGAAAATGAAAGTAGCAGAAGGAGGAAGACGTCGGCGGAGGAGAAGACGACGGAGGAGGATGGCGAAACAGTAGAAGAGAAAAAGTGGAGGCGTCGGCATAATAGGAGGAGGAGGCAACGGAACATGAGGACGGTGACATCGTTATTCTCGGCCGCACACGTGCATTGGCCGTGCGGACGTGTGCCAAAACACATTTTTGTCAGTAAAATGATGTCTCTAATCATTCAACACTCAACAACACATACTAAACTAACTGACAATTAATAGTCAACAGATGTCGTCAAAGGAACTTACGGAAAATGTAAGAAACAAAAGGAATAAAGTAAAAAGTAAGACGGAGCCCATTTGGCACGTATCCGTCCTATTTCACCGTTTTTCGAAAACTTTCAATTATTTTTTATCGCTTGGAGACTTGCCCTATTGTTGTGCAATAATATCGAACTTGTCATACGAAATAAGATTTTGTTTGTTTTGAAACCGTCAACGGGATAGTCATTTTTCAGATCTGTGATTTGACACAGGCTGGCGCATTTGGATCGCGCATCCTATATGAAAATTCTTGCTACAATAGCTACTTGAGAACGATACAAATTTACATCTTTCTATACGAACATCAAATCTCAACGAGACCTATATTGTTAGAACTGGGACATAATTTTTTAATAGAAAACGGAATGAAACAGTTGTAAGAACAACGTTCCAATACAACGCTTCAAAAAAGGTACGTAACAGAGATCCTAGAAAGTATCTGGAATACGAAAATCTAAGAAGATTTCGTAAATGTAGCAAACGATAGTAGTACTTCTAAACAGAAGGTACTAAACGAAATGCTAAAGGCAACAGCGAAGGTGACATGCGATAGATGGAAGATGGTGGCCTACTGGGGTGTCAAGAACATCAGTGCTCAAAGCTAGATCCATCCACACGGTCAGCTTTCAGGAACAAACAAGTTCAAAAAGAACTCTGGAACGCTCTGGTAATCGGCTCTACGACGGACTGCTCAGAAGAACAAGGACAAGACGAAGATCTGCGCGAGGTGGTACTGCTGGTTGCGGAGGAACTCCAATGGCTCGAACAACACTCTCTTCTCTTTTCGTGATTTTCTGAAGTTTGTAAGTGTTGTCGGAAAGAGAAGAGAGGCTATGTTTAAATAGCCACTGGTGTAACTGATCAGATCCGCACTGTGCGCCACGTTTTAATGTCAGATTCACAATTTCAGGATCAGTTACGAATCAGTCAGAACGTGGACAGCCACAAACTGCGCGAGTTGCGCCATTGAATGAGTTGGCGCGCGCCAACAGCGCTTGCGCGCACTGCACACACTGTGCGCACTGCGCACGCTGCACACACTGTGCGCACTGCGCACGCTGCACACGCGGCGCACGCTGCGTAACCAGCACAAGCTCGCAACTGGCGCAAACCGCGCGCTCGTGCACCCGCGCGCCCCGCGCAACCCTCGCAACCCACGCAACCGCGCACCTGCGCACGCGCACCTGCGCATGCGCGTACCCCGCGCAACCTAGCGCACCCGCGTACCCCGCACAACCCAGCGTACCAGCGCATCCTGCGCAACCCAGCACAACCCAGCGCAACGTGGGCGCGCAACTGGGCCGCGCAACGTGGGCGCGCAACGTGGACGCGCAACGTGGACGCGCAAGTGGGTCGTGCAACGAGCACAACTTAAGCGCAATATGTGCCTAGCGACGATGCTGACGTGCTAAGTGCAAAGTGCGCCAACAAAATGCCATATTATGCCTCATGAGCCCGAGTCCGAGTCCGAGTCACTAAGCCTTTACGGGGCTTAGCCCCAATGAAAATTAATTTCCTAAGAGCAAAAAGCATGAATGATTTTCTTGGAGCCTTATCCTTACCTCTTAGTAAAATCACCCACATGGTTCCCTCCTTAGGGTCACAACCCCATGTGCATATCCCAACAACACATACAAGTATATATGTTGAGATAACTCATGGTGCTTTTTCAATGTGGGACTAAACTTTGCTAGGCATGTTGAGACCAAGCTCTCTTCATGTCAAGGACTAAGAGCACCAACAATCCTCCACATATCTCAAAATATATATGTGTCTATGGTTGAGCGTTTCCCACAGTAACTGTCCATTTTGCATTAGGATAGATGTCACTCCCTGTTCCCAGAATGCGTATTATAATACGTGTACTGCTTGAATATATTTATTTAATATTTATCATGCATTTGTTCTGTATTTAAATTTTTTAATTTTATGCTAGTTATTTTGTTGTGTTTTATTTTATGCTTTAGCTTTGCCTTTGGGTTCGGCTTGGGTTGGTTTATCTCCGGATTTAGGTTGTCCATCATGAACCCGACCAACCCCATCACCTCCATTTAAAAGTCCCAATCGTTTCTCTCTCTTTAGTACTTCTCCTTCTCATTTACTCTTCTTCTTCCTCATAACTCTTCCCACATACCAAACCCATAGGCAAGTACATCTTGCTTCCACATGAGAACCTATTTTTATGGATCAATTATCTTTCTCTCGTGATTCTAAGAGAGTTTAGAACTTGACATTTTTGCATTTGAAAGTTTTATTTTTGTAGATCTAGAAATTTGTTATTTTTGAATTTTTGGGGATTTTGATCTGTCAAACTCCCTTATTTTCAAGTTTGATCATTACTGGTTGTGGAGGTTCTTTAAGCTCATGTTTAGACTGAAGGTCTCATGAATTTAGAGTCCTGGTAATTCTTTACACCCACGTTTATACGTGCCCGCGCATTATCCAATTTTACGCCCACGTTTTTACGTGTCAACGTAATATCGAGCTCTACGCCCGCTATCATTCGTGTCAGCGTGAATCTGGTTTTACGCAAGTCTATTCTGGCTTGGCGTATTCTTTTACGCGTAAGGACATTCTCTTACGCGTATTCCTTTACGCATAATATACTTTCACGCGTAACGATACTTTTAAGTGTGCAATGTTTCGTGTGTAACTATACCCTTTACGCGTACAATATTTTACGCGTTATCTTTACACGTACAATGTTTCACGCATAACGTTACTTTTTACGCATACCAGATCCATACGTAAACTTGACTCTTTATGCGAACAATGTTTCACGCGTAACATCACTTTTTACGCGTAACTCTATTTTACGCGTACTATTCTGGCTTGGCATAAGATAAATTTTTACGCGCAACTTTATTCCTTATTGAGCGTATCCCTTTTTACGCGTACTCTTTTGCGCGTGAAGATATCCTTTTTACGCGTACAATGTTTTATGCGCGTACAATATTTCATGCGTAACATTATTCTTTACGCAACTTCCCTCATGCGTAAACTTTCTTACGCATAATTTATTGAGCGTACTCCTTTTTACGTACATGGCATTTTCCTATTATATCCTTACGCCTTTTGACATGAACTCGATATAATCATGATATGTTAATATTTTAATACATATTGTTGTGTGGAATGTGTCTTGTGTCTCGATTGGTTTGTGGATGCCCAGAATGACTGGAACTTAACCCAAAGAGTTATAGACTTGACCATATTAAATACCAGTTTGACTGTCAGGCCTTGGCACGAATTGACATTGATTGTTACCTTGACTGAATGATTGATCATGCGTTCCTAGTTGGAACTAAATAGACTGGCTAGTCGTCTTATTAAAATTGAATCAGACACGTTCATATTAACATAAACTATTGCAATCGACTAGCCGATCCCGAACATTGGCATATTGACACGTGCAGACTTCAACTGATTCTCTACTGAAGCAGCATGTGTACTTTACAATCAAGGCATGATTATTCCGTGACTAGGTCTGATTGTTGCATTACACTATGTAAGACCTACAACCTAACCGCACAGGCATCGTTGTAGAGTTGTGCATATCGTACTTTGTACGAAAGTACTCATTCTGAATGACCATGATCCACGGCATGGGATTTCAATCAACATAGGGACTATTAAATTAAATAAAATAACGATTGCATGGAGAGAGAAAGCATTCCTGAGTTCTTACATGGCAGCCATCCCAGGGCAATTGGTGCCCCGACATGTCGGCTGGTTTCCACAGATACTGCAATCTGCCACACGGGCAGGGAGCGGTATCTGCTTATATTATTTATTGTATATTGATGATGGGCATCCCACTGGGACTCGTCTAATTCATGATTTGTGCAATTGATTATTGGATAGACTAGCCTTGCTTGTACATAGTAAGAACTGAGGAATCCTGATTGCATATTTCCAAGACAATTTGGAACTTACAGTAGCAAGCCGTAGTAGTTGATTGGCCGTTTAAATTGATTTGCTTGTGTGTTGTACTTACTCCATTAACTACCGAGATGATCAGAATGTCAGAGCATGACGGATCAACTTCTGTCCTTGTTTGGTTGGGAAGTTTGTTTGAAGTATCGTGATGTTGTGTGAACCCCAGTAGCAAGCAGAGACTTATTATTATATTTTCAACTCTCTTCACTGGTTTTAATTCTCATCTCGTGCTTCCTTGTGGTACTTGCTATTAGAGGTCAAACCTCTCTGGTTTTGTATGGCCAGATTTGGAGCCAATTTTCGAGGACTCAGCTTACTTCTACCTCCAAGATGGTCAATACTAGAGGGATGATCGCAGGAGGACACGAGTGGGTTTCTTGCTTTCCCGCTCGTTTTATTACTTACTTTACATTTTGCCGCTTGGCACCGATATGTTATTCGGATTGTCTCGTACTTACTTTTACATAATTGTAACTAAGTCAGACTGCAGATGATAACGATTGTATACCTTGCTATACCATCTGGCTATGTTTTGTACAGCCAGGTCTCAAGAATATTTTGACTAAGCGTTTGGGACGCCTTACTGCTTTATCTTATATGTTCTCTATTATTGCTTCTTGTTTGAATGATTGAGACAATAGATGTTGAGTGACCATAGTGAGACTTTCATGTAGTATACACCCTCTCATTTTTTAGACAGCATTGATCGTATTATACGGTATTCATCTACCCGTAATACGTAGCTGGCTGAGTCATTCCCCCGCTCTCCGGTAATCTGGTTCTGGGGCGTGACAATAGATGTCGCTGACGACTTGAATCTTTCCGCATGGGTTAAATAACAATGTGATACAAGAATGGACTATGCCTTGAATTCTGTACCATAATTGTAATTCTTTCCACTCACAAAATATAGTTACATGTGCTTCTGGCTGCACATTAAAGGCCCTGTGTCAGCCTGGTTTCAGTGTACAATTTTGGGTGTCTACAAGTTTACCTTCAAGAGAAGGTCTGATATCTCTTTCCATACACTATAGGTAAGTTCTTTATTAAAGAGATATGGCATGAAGCCTTGCGCTTTCTTGCAGTGCTACGCTGCTATGACATGGCCTAAAGCCAAGATATTACCCCTACCCGGGAACCTCATCGTAGTGTCATACTACTGCAGCATGAGGTCACAGCCTCTTTGTAATGCCATTCTACCCAGCATGAAGCCTACGACTTCCTTGCGATATTACGCCGCAACGACATAGCTTACAAGGTCAAGGCTTTACCCCTACCCGGGTACCTCATTGTGGTGTCGTGCCACTGTAACATGGGTTACCCTCCCCTTTGTAGTGATGTCTACAACTCTTTAATTTCATCATACAACATTAGGCTACCTGCCTATTTACGGTGCTACGTCGCTATGACTTGGCTTGCAAAACCGAGGCATTACCCCTACCTGGAAATCTTATGGTGGAGTCATTCTACTGTAGCATGGAGTTTTACTTCTTATAGTGCTGCGCTACCGTGCTTCCTGTAAAGCACACCAGACATTCACTCTGCCTGAGAACTTATTAAGGCATTTAAGCCAACATCAACACATGATTCGTATTTCACAAAAAAATATATAATAGACAACAGTGGTTGTGGGTTTGTAACCCTTCAATGTTCTCAAGAACAAGTACCCATTGGTACCTGATAGTTTTTCCAGTCAGTGGACCTGTCTTGAACCGAAAGTTAGATGTCTAGTAGATTTCTCTTTGAACTAATAACATAAAACTTTATGGTAGGATTACAAAGATATACTATCAGAATGCCTTCAAGCCTATCTTTCCTGCTGCATCTTCAACCAGCTGACGCTTGAGGCCTTTCGTGAACGGATCTGCCATGTTCTCCTGACTTCGAACATCGATGACTGCAATGACACCTCTCTTGATGAGATCGTTCACTACCCTGTACTTTAACTGCACAGTTCTCTTCTTTTTGTTGAAGAGATCATTTTATGCTACCGCCACAGTCGCCTGGTTGTCGCAGTATATCGAAATTACCGGTATCTACGCTCCAACCACTGGAAGATCATACATGAGCTCCCGAAGCCATTCTGCTTCATCTGTTGCGGTATCAAGTGCAAAGAACTCAGATTCTATAGAAGACCGCGAGAGCATAGTCTGCTTCTTCGACTTCCATGATATAGCAGCTCCACCTATTGTCAAAATGAATCCACCAGTAGACCTCTTGCTCTCCAACTCTGAGCACCAGTTGGCATCACTGAAGCCTTCTACTACCGGCGGCTCACAGCTGAAGTGCAGTACATATATCTGAGTCTTCTTGAGATATCTCATAACACGCTTCACAGCTTTTCAGTGCTCAATGCCTGGATTGCTTGTGAATCGACTCAGCATTCCCACAGCGAAGGCTATGTCAGGCCTAGTGGAAGTAGTAGCGTACATCAAACTCCCGATGACGCTAGCGTACTCCAATTGCCTGACGCTTTCCTTCGAATTTGGCTCCAGCTTCTGATCACTTCGGTATGGCGTATCAATTATAGGAAGATCATGATACCCGTATCGAGTGAGCATCTTCTCAATGTAATAAGATTGTGACAGTGCCAATCCAGTGTCTGTCCAGATGATCTTGAGTCCCAAGATAACATCAACATCCCCCAAGTCCTTCATACTGAAATTTGTCGAGAGGAACTTCTTTGTCTCAGTGACACAACTTATATCCGTACCTAGGATTAGCATGTCGTCCACGTACAGACAAACGATGACTTCTCTTTCGTCAGCAAATTTAGTATAGACACACTTATCAGTTTCGCTGACCCTATAGCCGTTTGACCTTAGAACTTTGTCAAACTTCTCATGCCATATTTTGGGAGCTTGCTTTAAGCCGTATAGAGATTTTACCAACTTGCAGACTTTGTCTTCTAGGCCTCTGATGACAAATCCTTCTGGTTGTTGCATATAATTCTCCTCGGTCAGCTCGCCATTCAGGAATGCTATTTTTACATCCTTCTGATGTATCACCAGTTTGTGTATTGTCGCAAGGGCAATCAACAATCTGATGTTTGTCATCCGTGCTACTGGACAAAGTAGTCAATCCCCTACTTTTGAGAAAACCCCTTGGCCACTAGCATGGCCTTGAACTTGTCAATGGTTCCATCAGCTTTCATCTTCTTCTTGAAGATCCACTTGCATCTGATGGGTTTTTCTCCTTCGGATAAATCAACTAACACCCATATGTTATTGGAGGTAATTGAGTCAATTTTATTTTCTATTGCCTCCTTCCAGAAGACAACATCTCTGGTCTTCATCGCCTCATCATAGGTAAACGGATCTTCTTCCACATGATAGGTGTCGAAGTCATCTCCGAAGCTCTTCGGCCTCCTTGCTCGCTTCGTCGACGGCTCAGCGAGTTCTGGTTCAATTATTATTTCTCCACCAATAACTTCATCTTGGACTACTGGCTCATATGAGATCTCAGTCTCATTTGTACCTACATCATTCTCCGGAATGTCTGGAAGAACAATATTTTTATGTCTTGCAAACTTATCTTCAAAATATTCAGTATCGCAAGATTCGATGATATGATTTGACTTAATATCAAGAAATCTCCGAGCATCACTCTTCTCGGCATACCTCAAGAAGATTGCCTTCGTAGTCCTTGTCCCCAGCTTTTAAATCTTTAGATCTGGGAGCTTCACATACGCTAGACACCCCCACACTCGAATGACATTCAAGTTAGGTCTGACTTTGAATCAGAGTTCATGAGGAGTTATGTCAGAAGTTGCATATGGCACTCTATTCAGAATAAAAGTGGCAGTTAATATATGTCACTTTCCGTTCCCAGAATGCGTATTATAAAAACGTGTACTGCTTGAATGTATTTATTTAAATTTTATCATGTATTGTTCTGTATTTAAATTCCTTTGATTTCACACTAATTATTTTTCTGCATTTTACTTTCTGCTTTTTACTTTGTTTTTGGGTTCGGCCTGAGTTGGTTTATTTTTCGGTCTTGTGTGGTTCAATAATTCTCCACCTACCCCCTCTCTATTTAAGCTCCAAACCCTTTCTCTCTCTCTTCATTACTTCTCCTTCTCCATTACTCTTCTTCTTCTTTCTCCATAACTCTTCCCACCTACCCAGCCGTATAGACAAGTGCCAACTTGCTTCATAATGGAACTCCAGTATTATTGTTCTATCATCTTCCTTACTTGATCTTAAGTCTCTTTAGTATTTAGTATTTGCAATTTTCATGGCTCATTTCATGTATAGCTAAGTTTAATGCATTTTTGGATTTCTTGGGTTTTGATCTAGTAACTTTGTTATTTTTCAAGTTTTGATGGTTCTATGTTGTAGAGAATTTCGTTCTACCCTATTTTGACCTATGAAAGTCCAGATTTGGGCTTGGAATGAAGGATTTAGAGAGCTTGCAAGCAATGGCTTCCATGGTTCTATTCTCAAAAAATTCGGAGAAGAAGAACAGTTCTGGCCGCATGGCTCCTGCCGCAGCTTAGCCGCATGGGTATTCTGGCCGCATGAGCATCCTGGCCGCATGAAGATTCTGCCAGCATAAGCTTTGCATGCCGCATGCACTTATCCAGCCGCATATGCATTCAGTCCCCTGGCTGCATGGCACTTCCTGGCCGCATATGCATTTCCAGCCGTATGCGAATTGATTCCCAGCCGCATGTACTTCTATTGGTTTCAGCCGCATAAACTTCTATCTTTTTCCAGCCGCATGTACTTCTATTGGCTGCAGCCGCATGTACTTCTATTGGCCGCAGCCGCATGTACTTCTATTTGGCCGCAGCCGCATGAGCTTCCATCTTTTCCAGTCGTACGTGCTTCAATTTGCCCTAGCCGCATGTACTTCTGTTTGCCGTAGCCGCATGAGATAAATCATTCCCCGCCGCCTGAGGCTCGTCATTTCCAGCCGCATAGGCTTTGTCATTTCGGCCGCATGTGATCTGTCATTTCCAGCCGCATGTGACTTATCATTTCCAGCCGCATATGATTTGTCATTTCGAGCCACATATGATTTTTTATTTTCAGCCGCATAAGGCATTGGCTTGAGTTAGCCGCATAGCTATCATTTGTCCCAGCCGCATGAGTTTTGAGACCTGAGCCGCATAAGGCCCAGATCCCCTATCCGCATAGACTCGATTTCTTGAGCCGCGTGGACTTAGTTTCTCAGCCACATAACTTTATTTTTTCTCAGCCGCTTGGCTGGGTTGGTTTCAGCCGCATGAGCATATCTTTTTCCGGCCGCATGAACTCTGACCCATAATGCCTTTTGGCTGATTCTTGTCCCGAATTGACATTGATTGACATTGATTGACATTGATTGTGACCTTGACTAATAATTGATCATGCGTTCCTAGTTGGAACTAAGAGACTGGCTAGTCATCTTATTGAATTGAATGAATGAGACACGTTCATATTAACTATGAACTATTACAATCGATTGGTCGATCCCGAATATTGGCATACAGGCACATACAGGCTTCAATTTATTTATTTATTTTACAAAAGCAGCATATGTACTTTATGGTCAAGGCATGATTATCTCGTGGTTAGTTTTGATTGTTGCATTACGCTATGTAAAACCTACAACATAACCGCCCGGGTGTCGTTGTGGAGTTGGGCATATCGTACTTTGTACGGAAGTACTCATTCTGAATGACCATGATCCACGGCATGGGATTTCACTTAACATAGAGGCTATTAAGTTAAATAAAATAATAATTGCATGGAGAGGATGGATTCCCGAGTTCTTACATGGCAGCCCTCTTTGGGACTATTAGTGCCCGACAGGCCGGCTGGTTCCCACAGATACTGTAAATCTGCCACACGGACAGGGAGCGGTATCTTCTTATATTATTTATTGTATATTGATGACGGACTTCCCGCTGGAACTCGTCTAATTCATGATTGGCGCAATTGATTGACTGGGTAGACTAGCCTTGCTTGCACATAGTAAGAACTAAGGAATCCCTTATTACATAATCCCAAGGTAACTTGGAACTCACAGTAGCAAGTCATAGTAGTTGCATGGCCGTTTAAATTGAATTATTTGTGTACTGTACCTACTCTGTTAACTAACTGAGATGATCAGAATGTTAGGACATGACGGGCCAACTTCTGTCCTTGTTTGGTTGGAAAGTTGGTTCGAAGTGTCGTGATGTCATGAGAATCCCAGTAGCAAGCAGAGATCTATTTATCATATTTCTTATTACTGGTTCTAATTTCTTATATCGTGCTTCCTTGCGGTACTTGCTATTAGAGGTCTAACCTCTCTGGTTTTGTATGGCCAGATTTAGAGACGGTTCACGATGACTCAGCTTACTTCCATCTCCAAGATGGTCAATACTAGAGGAATGATCGCAGGAGGACTAGAGTGGGTTCTTTACTTCCCCGCTCGTTTTGTTACTTACTTTATACTTTGCCATTTGGCACCGACATGTTAGTCTGTTCGTCTTGTACTTACTTTTACATAATTGTAACTAAGTTAGGCTGCAGCTGATAACAATTGTGTATATT
Source organism: Iris pallida (assembly GCA_029216955.1). NCBI lineage: Eukaryota > Viridiplantae > Streptophyta > Magnoliopsida > Asparagales > Iridaceae > Iris > Iris pallida. The sequence goes on along the minus strand of JANAVB010001599.1, from coordinate 82,897 downwards.
TTGCTATATCATCTGGCTATATTTTGTAAAGCCAGATATCAAGAATATTTTGACTGAGCGTTTGGGACGCCTTACTGCTTTATCTTACATGTTCTCTATTTTTGTTTCTTGTTTGAATGATTGCGACAATAGATGTGAAGTGACCATAACGAGACTTTCATGTAGTATGCACCCCCTCGTCTTTTTAGACAGCATTGATCGTATTATACGGTATTCATCTGCCCGTAATACGTAGCTGTCTGAGTCATTCCTCCGCTCTCCAGTATTCTGGTTCTGGGGTGTAACAAGGTTTTAGTGGTGGCCCATGCAGGTCTAATTTCAGACTTGTGGAGTGTTTTAATTTATAGGATGTCTCAATCACACATGTTCTCCTTTAATCTCATGATTTATTATTCTCAACCCTAGTTTGACATTCCAATATCCTTCGACTTTATTGATCTTTCATGTCCGGTCGTTTGATTGCTCTCTTTTCCCTTTCCTTAGGGGCACCTCATCCGCATCTGTCAGAACTGGATAGCAACAACAAGGGCAACATGGGCAACATGACCAGGTTGGTCAGCTACAAGGGCCAGTACTACCTCAAGAGACTATCTAAGAAGAAGTGATAGTAGAACCAGCAGCTGGACCGCAGTATTCGGAGGTTCCTACACCACCAATAGTTCCATCTATCCCTGTGGAAGTGGACACGCCGGCCCTTCTGGAGATCATGAGAGGGATGATGGCTACTCAGCAACATCAGATGTTGGCCCAGCAGCGCATGCACGCTTAATTGCAAGAGCAGAATGTACTACTCAATCAAGGATTACAGACGGCTTTGGAAAGAGGGGCGAGGACAGATTCAGGAGCATCAACCAGGTTTTGCAAGTACAACCCCCGCCGTTTCGAGGGCACGGAAGATGCCATCTCAGCAGATGCATGGATTAAGAATATTGAGGCTATTTTGACAGCGGCTAAGGTACCGACAGAAGAACATGTGGATCAAGTGAAGTTGTTACTTCAGGATCTCGCACGTGATTGGTGGGAATCAGAGGAAGTAGGCATCAGATGTCTTGTTGCTTGGGACAATTTTACTGCAAGATTCAAGACAAAGTACTATGGAGTTGTGGCGCAGTTTAAGTTACAACAGAATTTTATCAGCCTCAAACAGGCTGGCAAGACAGTAGATGCTTATGCAGCGGAGTTCTGCAGATTGAGTAGGTTCGCCCCAGAGATGGTAGCAACGGAGAGCCAGAGGGCTATGAGTTTCCAGCAAGGGTTTCATCTTGAGCTCTTGCAATTGATAGAGGGGCACAATTACCAGACTTTTGATGAAGTATTGATGGCAACCCGAAGGCATGAGATCACCATTCAGAGGATTGCAGCCAGGACTGGAGGTCAGAAGAGATCCCACAGTCAAATTGAAGGAGGAGGGGGAGCAGCGCCTCGAACAACAGCACCGTCCCTTGGCATTCGCATTCACGATGTGGCAGCGAGGGCCAACACCAACAAGACAGCAGCAACAGCAACAGAGGAAGAACCAGCAACCCCCAGCGGGCTGCACTTATTATGGGAAGGTAGGGCACATTAGGAATATGTATCGGACATTGAACAGACAGTGTTTGATATATGGAAGTCTAGATCATCGGGATACCATTTGTCCTATGAATTCGAGGTCAGGAGGACCAGTGCAACAATTTTTTGCTCTACCAACACCAGGGACAGGCCAGTATCGAGGACCAGCGGTGGTAGTGAGACCGTTGGCACAGCGTCCGTTCATGTCGCAGGCTCAAATGTTTCGATAGCAGGGACCGCCGATGCAACAACAACACAGACCACCCCAGCATCACCAAGGCAGGGGCCAGCAGCAGCACCAGGCTCGACCGCAGCATGGAAACCAACAAGGAGGTCGAGTGCAGGCATTTACTCTGTCCTTGGAAGAGGCATTGGCATCGGGAGATGTGGCAGGTAACATTCTCGTCGCCTCATATCCTGCAGTAGCATTGTTTGATTCGGGAGCATCACACTCATTTATATCTGCACAATTTACGACATGGCTAGGAATAGAGTTCGAGGCATTGCCAGGGAGGTTGAATATACCCACTGGTAATGGGCTCATAGGAGTTAGTAGGATTATTCTAGCATGTAGCGTTGTAGTTTGCGGGCATTCCTTACCCGCCAGGTTGATAAAATTTTCTGTTGGAAATTTTGACGTTATCTTAGGCATGGACTGGCTGAAAGACAGTCACGCGACTATAGATTGTCGTAGAAGGAGTGTATCTTTTGATATTCCAGGCATGAAGAGGTTCACCCTAGTTAGATCAGTGGCAACTCAACAAGAGCAGGGAGTAGTAACGGCAATGGAGGAAGTTCCAGTTCCGAAGTTAGTTGAAGAGTTTCTAGACGTATTTCCCGAAGAACTTCCAGGTCTACCACTGGTTAGAGATATTGAGTTCAGTATAGAATTGGCACCTGGAACTAAACCGATATCAGATCGAGTTTATAGAATGGCGGATTCAGAACAGGCCAAGGTATATCAGCACATAGAAGAACTGAAGGAGAATAGATTCATTCAAGCCAGCGTATCACCATGGGCAGCACCAATGGTACTTATGGGGAAGAAGGATGGGTCATCCAGATTGTGCATTGACTACAGGAAGCTCAATGTGACAATAATAAAGAACAAGTACCTACTACCAAGGATCGACGACTTGTTTGATCAGTTGAGCAGAGCTAGAGTTTTCTCCAAGATAGATCTTCGTTCAGGGTATCATCAAGTGAGGGTTCGGAAGGAGGATATTCCCAAGACAGCGTTCAGATCGAAGTATGGGCATTATGAATTCTTGGTAATGTCGTTTGGTTTGACCAATGCTTCAGCAATATTTATGGATTTAATGAACCGCATCTTTATGCCATACTTGGATCAATTTGTCGTTGTGTTTCTCGACGACATTCTCGTATACTTTGCCAATGAAGAGGAGCATGAAGAGCACCTCAGCAAAGTGTTGCAGGTTCTGAGAGAGAACCAATTGTATTCCAAGCTTAGCAAGTGTGAGTTTTGGACGGATCATATTTCATTTTTGGGGCACATCATATCAGGAGCCGGAGTAGCAGTGGATCATAAGAAGGTAGAAGCGGTAGAGAGTTGGCCAGTACCCAAGAGTGTAGCTGATGTACGGAGTTTCTTGGGATTGGCAGGATATTACAGAAGGTTCGTATCAGACTTTGTAAGACTTTCAGCACCCATGACCCGCTTGACACGGAAGGACGTACCATTCGTCTGGTCGGCAGAATGCCAGACATCATTTGAAAATCTGAAGCAGAAGTTGATATCAGCGTCTATTCTTACATTACCAGTTGGACCCGAAGGTTTTACAGTGTATTGTGATGCGTCAGGAAAAGGACTTGGGTGCGTCCTCATGCAACATGGGAAGGTGATAGCATATGCATCTAGACAACTTCGAGACCACGAGAAGAATTATCTAACTCATGATTTGGAGTTAGCGGCAGTAGTATTTCCTTTGAAGCTATGGAGGCATTACTTATACGATGATCGAGTGGACATGTACACAGACCACAAAAGTCTGAAGTACATCTTTACTCAAAAGGAACTGAACATGAGACAGATAAGATGGTTGGAATTGATCAAGGATTATGACGTGGAGCTTCAGTATCATCCAGGCAGGACTAACGTGGTGGCAGATGCTCTTAGCAGGAGAGACGGCACATTTATGTTGACAACACATAAACATATCTTAGAAGACATTCAGGAGATGGGCATCGAAGTTGTACTTTCTAGTGATATAGGAATTCTGGCGAGTCTACAAGTTCAATCTGACTTAGTAGACAGGATCAAAGCAGCTTAGGCACAGGACCCAAGGATTCAGAAGCTTAGGACAGAATGTGAGTCAGGACTCAGAAAGGAGATGCAAATCCATAAAGATGGTACATGTCACGACCCGGTCCCCAAATACTTGGGTCGAATCGGATCATGCCCAGCCTGCACCGTTGATGAGACGGCGGCAGTAAGCTGTAATCCATGTGCAGGTCATTCAACAACATTTAAGACTAAAATTGCCACAATAACATTTATTCGATAATAAAAACTTGTCCAGTACAAAAGTTTAAAGACCATAAACTGAAGTAAATCTAACTAACACCACACTACAAAAAAAGTGACCTTTTGGGACGACATTATTTGATACACAAATGTTATGAGTCCTAAATAATATTATTTGGGACACAAAGTAATATCATTTAGGACGCATTGTTTTTCGACCCTGATAATATTTACTTATTTTGGACTGAACTTTCTGTCCGTCCCAAATAGAATTTCAGCCTGTCCCAAATAGTTTGGCGGGAAATGAAAAAACACCCGAGCAATTTTTTGGTCAAATTTTGAATTTAGGTTTAACTATTGGATTGTAAGTCAATATTTGGATTTTAGTTTAGTATTTTACTTGGCATAAATTATAATACAAATATTATAGTTAATTTATTATTTAATTATTGGTTGGTTGTATTTATTGGATGGTGCATTTGTATGTATTTAATTAGATCCTTGGACTATTAAATTTAACCCACTTAAATTGAACTTAGCTATTGGGCCAAGCCCTTAGTATCAAACCAACCCACATCCTGTGACATAGGAAGCAAAGAAATATTCTTTCCCAACTCTCCCGCACTCATTTTCATTTTCCCTCTCCTTCCCTTCTCGCTCGATTTCATTTTCCCTCCATGGAGCTTCCTCCAGCCCTCTCTCTTACCTCGATTTCATTTTCCCTCCATGGAGCTTCCTCCAGCCCTCTCTTTTACCTCGATTTCATTCGAGCTTCTCCAGCCTCAAAGCTCTACTGATTTTCCCAATTCCTCTCATTTTTAGGTCATCTTCTAAACTCCTTTTCTTATTCTTTAATTACTTCTCAATTGTGAGATCTATTTTCTGAAGGTTTTTCGCGATTGTAATTCCTAATTCCTCAAAGTTTTACTGAAGATTTTCCTTTGTGAAATTTCCTATTAATTTGTTAGGGTTTTGTAAAATTTTATATTTTAGACATTTATTGTTAAATATTTATTGGAGGTGAATGAGGAGTTCGAGACACTGAGGTACCAGTCACCTGATCCGATTATCGAGGAGGAGGAGGAACAGATCGACCCCGAGGTCACACTGACGAGGTACCTGAGGAGGAGGTTTTCGTGGTCGAAAATCTGGTACGTGCGGAAGGAATTGTTTGATTCTATTGTTGTATTATTTTCAATCTAAATTTGGAAGAGAGAAGAATAAATTTGGCACGTCCTACTTTTAAGTAGAAGTTTAGTTGATGAAGAAAAGGATTACGAAACCATTCATTTTCTAGAATAAATTTTTTTAGGGGAGTTTCAGTAGGGTTTACTTGGTGGATTCTAGGATTTATCTACTGGAATACGATATCTAGTTATTATACTTATTTCTGTAAAAGCAGTTAACATTCAAAATCAAAAGCTTTGCTAGATAATGTAGAAAAATATGGCTACTTTCAACCTTTATTCTACCTTCGTAGCATAACATGATTATTGGTAGATTCTCTTAGGAGTTTGGCAAGTTTATTAATGTGAATAAAGATGATTTCCTGGAAAAAAAAAGTGTTGTCTGTAGGGGAATTTTCCAACTGATGGTCTATACCATAATTGTCAACATCTTGAAATCCTTTGTCTGTGGGGGAAATCAATTTGCTATTATTGTTGTATGGTACTCGATGACCACAGTGAGTTATTATCTTTATTACATTAGGACTTCCTTGCAAACATGAGGTTACTTTGTTAATGTAGTGGTTTGTGCCCCTGCCATATTCTAGAACATAACACAATTGATCAGGTACAGATTGATCTTTACAAGTATTTAACAACCACAAATAACCTGCTAAACTTCATACCTATGTACTAAATTTCTGAAATTGGTGCCATTTGTTACCCAAACTTATTCCTATGTGGACGATAGTCGTCAACTCCTGTCCACATTTTGAGTCTCATACTTACAGAAACATAAATAGTTTGGTTTATAGGGACTCCTGTCCACATATCCATGTAGAGACTCCATAAAGAGTTTGGTTTATAAGGAATTTATTATTTAACACGTGATGCCTATGATGATAATTAGATAAGAATAAGTAAGTTGATGGCCATAGGTAATTGTTGAAAATATGAATTTTTTTACTAGCAGTCTTGAAGAACTGAGCATTGCATATTGCTTTGATGCCCATTTAAGGAATGCAAGTTTAACATAATTGTGTTTTATTTCCCATAATTATGAAAATAAGACTGCAGACTCATCCGTCCAAAGTATGCTCCTACAGGAGGAGAAAGATGACTCCCCAAATATTTTCTTAATTTACATTTTAAAGTTTATTGAGAAGTAAGATTTTCTGCTCTGAATAACTACTTGTAATATACAAAACTGAATCTGAAATTCAAGAAAAGCAACTGCTGAAACCACGCAAATCTGCATGAACTGGAACCTAGGAGTGGGACTGGAGCTGGTACCTAAATTGGGTTCATAAACCTTGGTATTACAATCCGAGTGCTATTTGTGATACTCTTAAGGCATGGTGACTAGTAGAGAAACCTTATATTGCTGATTCAGTAAGAGAAAGGAACAATCTGGGGCATCTACCCTGTTAGCGAGTCCAAGTCTATGCATGTGTTAATTATAACACTAGGATTACTCTATACTCCTGCTTTTGTGGTCTTCCCAATTATCAAGAGAAATGATTTGGTTGATGATGATGATTATCAATTTCTCTATAGTTAAGTGGCCCTCTTTTGGACTATTTGATACAAGACGACAGCATAACCTTTATTCCCAAATTGGGAGTTGGCTATATCATTAAGGGACTTCTCTACTAAAATATTTACAACTACCATGTCCTTTTCTAAGCTGTAAGTCTGTAAACACATATTTATATTCTAGCAATAATACAATTGTTATTATGCATTAGTAGGTCCCTGTTGCACATATTTAGCATCTCATGTGATCTTCCCTCATCCTCAATTCAATCCACCTCATTAATGCATTTACCCTATCTTATATCATGTTGTCTTCCATCCATCTCATATTCTTAGGCCACAAAGCCAAAGATGGTAAAATACCCTCACTTGGTAGGATTATATGTTGCTCTGATAGCTATCGTTTGGAAATTTTGGTAGTTCCAAATTTTGATGTCATATGCCAGAATTCAGGACGTTCTGAAATACTATTTATAGATGACATCTGTGTTTGCACATAGATATGCATGCTAGTGTAGTAATGCTATTGCATGATGTTCCCAAGATGGTCACTTAGAAATGTCCACTCATCTATCTTCCTACACAAGCACATTTGGAATGTTTGATAATAATGACATTTTTCATGGCTTATGTTTACCTTTTGCTAGAATTCAGGACATTCTGAAATACTAACTCTACCAATATTAAATGATTTTCCAAGATGGCACTGCTGTTAAAAGCAACCACCTAGACCCCCTCCAAACACAATTGTCTCACCTAGGGCATGGGGTGTCTTAGGTGGCCTTGCCTGTTTCGGTTACTTGGCACCCTCCTAGGCCCTGCCTTACCCTGGCATAGATTGCACAAGCCCCACCTTAGTCCGTCTAGGTCCGTCTTATCCCAGTTAAGCCCTGTCATAGTCCGTCCAGGCCCCATCTTAAGCCAACCCAGTCCATACACTTCATAGTAAAATTGTCGTGGATGGTTTATGATTAGGGGAAATGCTCTAAAAACTGCAGCAGGCTTTAATTCCTAAATAAGATTGTTTTTATAAGGCTATTGTTGTTTGAATTGAATTAACTATGTCATTTTTGCTTTATTTGATGCATACCTCAATGGCAGTGGGAGTCTCTTTCGGTTGCTTCAAAGAAACACAACCAAGTTTGACTGGAGACGCCGTGTTCACATGGTATTAGATATTGTAAGTTTTACAATTCTGCAATTCCAAAATAAATGAGAGAAATATATAATTTTTAGTTTCTATTATAAACAACTTGAACTATTAAGGAAGCCTTCAAATATAGCATGATATATTTCCGGTGATGGTACTACCAGAAACTTTCTTGATATGTTATTGCTGGTATTTTATGCTTTTCTAAAATCTCTCCATCTTATAATATCATATATACTGATACCACAAATACTTAGAAAAAGGAAGCAGTTTTAACTTCTGTATTGGATTTTTTTTGTTACAAAAATGTTATTTACCATTCCTTTCCAACAGTTTGACTATTGTCAATTTGCTTGCTCTTATTGTTTGGCAGGCAAGAGGTATGAATTATCTTCATCGTTGTAATCCACCAATCATTCATCGTGATTTGAAGTCATCAAATCTATTGGTAGATAAGAATTGGACTGTGAAGGTGTGTTTTTAATTCCCGATAGTACTAAATTTGCTAATATTGTTATATTGTATGAACTTTCACAACGAGTCAATGTAGGAGATCCTATGCTTTCACAACGAGCAGAGTTCCATCGGCATCGGCGGTGTCGCCTCCTCCATGATGAACCCCAACAACCATCTTCCTGATCAAGTGGCACAAGTTCTCTGACCCAATCCTCCAGCACGACATATATTACCATCTCTAATTAAAGAAATTGGTAATTTAACTTGTATATGTATATCAATAGTGAATTATTTTCATGTTTTAGAAGTTAACAAGCATTGTTATTTTTAACAATCTCAAAATTTTCTTCTTATGAATTGTGGTATTCAAAACATTCTGCTATATTTTTTTGTATATTGTTATCTTGATCACATATTGTATGAAGTCAGAAGTCCTCTCCAGGATTTTAGATTTGCTTTTGCTTGAAGAATAATGTTAACTTGTATATGCATATCAATAGTGAATCTTTTAGTGCCTAAATGGCTAAAAAAACTGAGATTGTTTTGATTCTATCGCTTCTTTGGCAAGTGATGTGAAATGCTATCATATAGTTGACATACTAGTTAAGTTGATTATGAGGGATGCAAGCTCTCAGTATGTTTTACATTTTTGGTACATTTGTTTCTAAATAGCTTAACTTGAGTGAATGAAAAATATATCTTATTTGCACTGGTGATTAGGTAGCCTATCATTATGAACACATTCCAAATGACTAAACACATTAACATAGCAATCTATCGGCACGTGATAGCATAATTTTGCATTTTATGTGTTTCTGCTATATATAATGTTCTAACAAATCATTATTTGAATTTTCAGGTTGGTTTTGCTACCTTCTTCCTTGGTTCAGTTCTTGACAATCTAACATCAACTGTTGTTATGGTTTTCTTTACTACCAAAACTAGTGCCTCCATCATAATATAGAAACATGGTATCTGTTTTTATCTTTAGTTGCTTCTTTACGAAGTCTTTATTCTCAATGTTCCCAAATTTAATCTTTTCTTAGAAATGTGCTCATTTAGGACATGTGGAATAGACAATAATATTCTAATATCCAATACATTCTCCTACTGTGGGTTGGGATTAGTGATTAAAGAAATTTATTGTTGAATTTCAATGTTGTTCCGTTACTACTTTACTAAAGCGGATCCGTTCAAATATTCTTCTCATATGATCATAGTAAATTAGTTTGTTAGTTGCACTGAGTTAATAAATTATTTGTCATTTGTTCTGAATGCATGACCTCCACTTGCATATAAAGTACACTGTTTAAATTAAGAATGTATGTTATTGTTCATGCTGGGGCTTGACGCTTGTATCCCAGAGGAAGGGGGTGATTTGAACATCTTTGGTCTTGACCATCAGAAGGGATTGTGAAGTCTGGTCAGGATCAAGGGATTGTGAAGTCTGGTCAGGGTCAAGACCAAAGATGGAGTTGTTACTTTATCGGCACATTGTTCAGCAGAAGCTTAAGTTATACTGAACCCTGTAAAATTGTGTACAAGTTAAATCTATGTTTTCATAAGGGATGATAAGCTCCGTAAAGTGATACTTTTTATTTTTATTATTTAGTGTCTTTATAGACATTGTATCCCGTAATTCTTTGTCATAATAATACCCCTTAACCCCCAACCCCACCTAACTTAGCTAATTAATAAACTAACATTGTTTTCTACGTTTTTAACGGCCTGTATCTTTTATTCCTATTGTTTCATGTTAAGTGCAACAAAATCTTATTCTAAAGTTTTAAAATTGCACACACTTTGTTTACAAACAAATATTCGTAGGACTTCCCTTAGTTGTACATGTACCTACTGCCTACTGGGTTTTAAGTTCATAGACTGGGCATTGCTTCATTGGAAATTGTCTATGGTGCCTTATTAAGACTTACTATCATTTATGTAGTCTGCAGATAACATGACAACTAGTTCATCTTAATTATAGCTATTTTAATGAACTGTTTGAAACTAAAGTGACTGTGCTTCAGTCATCTTTACACAGCAAGTACTCGTAATATCATATATGGGTTCGTTTATATAAGCTTTATGCATGCACTATTGAGAACTCCTTAGCTGTGACCTTTCTTAAGTCTTCATTTTGGATATTTTGATATTATAAGTATACCTTCATTATATTATCTGATTATCCTTATCTAGGAATGATGTTATCTATTAGACTTAGAATTCTCTGTTTTTCAGAATGGACCTGATATACTCGTCTGTGATGAGGCCCACATGATCAAAAACACAAAGGCTGATATAACTCTGGCTTTGAGACAAGTAAAGACCCAAAGAAGAATTGTATTAACTGGATCACCTATACAGAACAATCTAATGGAATATTACTGTGCAAAAAAATGCTCCTTTCTGTCAATTATCAACTTCTTCGTCAGACAAGTACTTAATTTTATGTCCCAATTTTTGAGGTAGATGGTTGATTTTGTAAGATAGAGATTTTTGGTTAGTAGTCTCGAATCCAGAAATCAGAACGACATCCACTTATCTTGCCATTCTCAAAGTTGATAGTAATGGATGATTCATTACACAAATGATGTCTTTTTCTGATTACAATCTTGAATGCAGATTCCAGAACCCCATAGAGAATGGACATCATACCAATTCTATTGCCGAAGATGTAAAACTCAAGAATGAAAGATCACACATACTTTATCAACAACTAAAGGGCTTTATACATCGAATGGACGTGAATGTGGTTAAGAATGAGTTACCCCTAAGATTGTGTTTGTAATTTCTGCAAAACTTTATCCATTGCAAAGGAAGCTCTATAAAAAGTTTTTAGATGCTCATGGGTTTACATCGGACCGAACAATTAAGAGGAGCTCCCTCTTTAAAGGTTACCAGGAACTAGCTCAGGTATGATTTTCCTATTAATATGACATCTATGAAAACTCATGTAGTTAGGTTGATTTACTGTGGAGTTTGTCAAATATCCTTAAATTTGGCATGTAGATATGGAATCATTCTAGACTCCTGCAGATGGCAAAAGAACATAAAAGTAATGTACGCAAGGTACATTTTGTTAAAAACTTTCTTATGGATGATAGTTCTATTGAGGATAATATGGACAATGGTAATGCGCTGAATGGAGGTATTTCATAACTTTCTCTTATGTGGTTCTCATCTTTTGTTCATTTTTGTGCCAAATTATAGTGTTTGTTGATGTCCTATATTGGAATATTTTTCTAAAATACTCTTCTTAATGCTTTTTAGGTAGGTCAAACTTACTTCATCATCATCACCTAAGCCTTTTTCCATCAGAATATGGTCGGTATGGAGCATAAAAAAGCTCTGTACAAAAATTGACAGTCTTATAACTAGCTATCGACCTTACGTCAACCCTCAATGTTGGTTTCAAATTCTCAGCCTGTATTTTTTGCTTTCATAATGAAAAAATTATAATCATTTGAAGCTCTGCTGCAGATTGGATGGATTTATGGTTCAATCTCAGAAGATATTCTTACAAGACTTGGCATTTGTTGTGGATGGTGTTGCTTTAGAAATTGTTCTCAAGAGATATAAGGAGGCTTTCACTGAATTGGCGATTCTCTCGAGGACAGCCATCTGCTGTCGTGTAACTCCTTTATAGAAGGCTGCTCCAAAGAAGGCTGCAGATGGTGTGTTTGACATGCACATGCGGCTATCGACGTGATGTAAACTTTCATTTTGTAAACAATGGGATATGAATTTTATGTTATGGGGGAAAGATTCGACGTGATGTAAACTTTTGTTTTATTTTGTAAACAGTTGGATATGACTTTTAAATGTTTTATAAAAATTTCTTGTCTTAATGTTGCAGCTACCATAATGCATTTGCGATTAAATAGTTCTGTGTGATTTTGTTCTATATAAAATTTAATTGTATATTTCATATACAAATAGGAGGAGGATTAAGTTTTTGGGACGTATTTTTTGGGACAGATTTATAAACTGTCCTGCAGAATTTGTAATTTTGAAACCTTTTGGGACGGGAGTTTAACAGTCCTTTATAAGTATTTGGGACGGCAAATATCCGTCATTTAACTTTTTGCCACGCCACCCTAATAAGACCACCCATTGCCGTCCTAAAGACCGTCCCAAATAGTAGTTGGGACGGTAAACCTATTTATTATGACATTTTTTTGTTGTCCTAAAAGGTCACTTTTTTTGTAGTGCCAACAGCATCTAAGGAGACGCCGTGCCATCATCGTCAGGTAGTACCGCCGGGTACAAGTCGGGATTGTTGAACAATAGCTCTGAGTCCTCAGATACTCTGGAATAGGTCATCCTCAGTGTAACCTAAAAATGTTGGTCTCCAGTCAGGAGGGAGCAAAGTACAATTATGAAAATCTACAATTCAACTAATAATTAGCAATTTGCAATTATAAACAATTTAGAAATGCAATATTTTCTAACAGTTCTACAATTGAAAATATGTGATTTGAGTAAGTAACGACTATAACCGGTTTGGGATGATTCACTGATATGGTCCGGCCTATCCCCGTGTGTGAGAGGGGTAAGCTCGTACAATTAGATTCAATTAGATTCAATGAGGGGTATTGGTCATAGACGCTACACTACTCCCCCAATATCCCGAGTCAATTAGATTCAATGAGGCAATGAGACAATAACAATCAATACTCTAGGAGAGAGTTCCGTGTAGAAATATGGTTTAAGCATGCAAGATTACTTTTACTAATTAAATTGTAAACAATCACAACTGTACTTGCCTTAAACTTGATCAAACTGGAGAGTCGGTACTTCGGGGTTAACAGTCAGAAACCTCCTCGAACCCTACATTCCGAAAACTTATTTCAGAAGTAATCACAAGTTATCTAGTTACAATCTCTATTTGTCTTTCCTAGTCAATTTTAGTTAACCACAACGTTTACTAGTGCGTTGTTTTAGAAAGTCAAAATTACTTTGATTTTTCGAGAAAACTTGTATTTTATCAAATTACGTACAAAACTTGGTATTTATCTATTTATTGGAAAACTTTGACGTCCTACAATTATATATAAAAAATATATTTTCTTTTACTTAAAGATGAGGAAATCATGAGTTATTTAATTTAATAGTATTTTAATTGTTCCTACGCATACCACAATCCAGAAAATAAAGTAAAAACGCTACACTACAATATTACAGACCACTTAATAGAAACTGGGCTTATGCCCTTACAAATTTAATTATAAATTTAAATAAGAGAAAACAGGTTAGTCCCGAAATTATCTACAATTAAATAATAGTAATAAAACTAACAATTAAAATAGGTGTCTCAGACTCTGGTCCATCATCACAATCAGCTACTCTGCCTCAACGTCCGGACAAACCGGTACGTTTGCATTTTGCTGGGGCCCATTGACCATTAAGGTCGTCGCCCAAAAATATTATTAAAATAATATTTTTACCAAAATCATTTTTATTATTTTGTAAAATTTTCGGCAGCATCTCCTCTGTTTTCGGTCAACCCAAAAACTGGGAAACGCTCCATAAACCTGCAGAATAACTCCCGAAACCCGAAATTCATAGAATATATATATATCCAAAGCCAACACAGCATTTCCGAAATGATAGCGTAATTTCCCAAAAACCCGAAACCATTCCAAATCAACTTTCCAAGAGAAACAACTCTAGTATATATACATATATATATCCGAAATTTCCCCTCAGGAATAAAGAACTAACTCACAGAGAACAAAAACCAAATTTTATGTAATAAATTCTAATCTCGAATTAATCCCGATAATTCTCGGAAACCCGAGAATACAGAACTACTTCAAAAAGGGTTCTCGGAAATTTCGAGAATTCTTCAGAACTAAGTTCTGAACAAAACATTCCAGCAAAGCCAACTAGCAGCAAAAGATTTCCCGAAGAACTCGGAAATTCCAAGTAACGTAGTCATTACGTTACCGAAACCAAATTCCAGAAAGAATTTGTAGGACCAGTATCATCATAGACGGTAAAGAAAAATATTGGGTCAGAGTGTACCAAAAATCGAAACCAAAAATGAAGCTCGGAACAGAAACGGGTCACAACGTCAGTACTGGAACCGACGGCAGTCACCGGGCAAACGTCGGCGAGACAGCAGGTCACCGGGGGTCGGGCGCCGGCCAGGGAACGGCGGTGGCCGCTGGAAAGGGCGCGGATCAGGTCGAGCGGCCCGGGGAGGTGCGCCGAGAAGGGGCGGCCCGGGATCGGGGAGTCGGGCTCCGGTAGGGGTGCTCGGCCCTCGGGTTCGCCGGAAAAGGGGTAGATTTAGGGATTTACTCAGAAATTTTGAGGAAACTTTGGAGATGGAGAGGGATGAAAGGGATTGGGGTTTAAATAGGTGAGAAGGGGTTGGGAGTTACCCGTGGGGAGATGGAGAGTCTCCCACGCCATGATGGCCGGTCGGTCGTAGAGGGAGGCAGTGAGTCGAGCGTTGTAGAAAAAGTTCTTCCGTTAAGAACAACAGAGAACCCAACTCATAAAGGAAGGTTATTCCTTCATTCTACAGAATGAAAGGTCAAAAGAAAAGTTGGCTAAAAAAATATGCTAAGTGGGTTTGATGATGAAATATAAGCTAAATGCTTATTGGGCTATTGAGTTTAGAAAAAAAAATGGGTTTAACAAATGGGCCCATTCCATATGCTTTGGTTTGTTTTAAAAAAATAAATAGAAATTGGCTTTGATCCAAATTTCAAAGGCAAAGAAAATAAATAAATTTTTTTCCTCTTTAGAAAATAAAATTAATATTTTAAAATTCTAAAATTTGTTTTAAAATATTTTGAGTACAAATTTGGGTTCAATATCTGGTTTGGTCTGGTTTTCAAACAAAAATCCATGTAATTATTTTGAAAAAGAATTTTACACTTAATGAAAATAGTACCAACATTTACTAATAATTCCCAATTAACTTCTAACATTATTTTTTTAGAAAAATTATATTTAGCATCTAAAAATTTATAAAAACTGTAACTAAATTTATGGGTTTCACAACCTTCCCTCCTTAAGAAATTTCGTCCTCGAAATTTAAAGAGTTAGGTTAGAAAATACCTCAGGTCTCAAACAAGTACGGGTACTTGTCCCGCAACTCAGGTCCAACTATAAAAATTTCCAAGGCAGTCATGGATGAGACGGTTTAGAGACAAATTTCATTTATGGTGACATCCATTTAGAAAGAATACAAAAAGCGAACCAAAGTACACGAGGTTGATCAGACCATCATGCACCGGTCCTGATTTAGACAATATATTAGTGGGTGCACCCAGTAAAATACTTTCGTGATCAAGCTTGAAAAAGAAATAGCTTGCAAAACTAGGCTAACTAGCAACATACGTCAAGTTCAAAATGAAAAAGATAAAGATTTGAAGGAATGATGGCTCAAATTTCTGATCTTCTACTCACCTCTGACTACGCTTGTTACTGGTTTCTCTGGCACTGTAAGGCTTGATCTACTCTCCAGCTCTGAATTGTCCAAAATATTACTCAGATTCAAGATGCAACTTCTGAACTATGAAATGACATTGTACATACTCTCAATGATTAGCTGGTAGAGCTAACCGGTATGCTACTTCTCCAACTCTGCCAAAACTAATCGTTCCTTTGGTAGAAGAGATCTTCAGACACTATCTCTTTCTTCAAACTCCACTGATCAACGTCTACACTTAATCCCAATGCTTCCGTCTATCTTGGCAATTCTGAGCTTGTCTCTAATTACCTTTACTACTTCTACTGCGTCAGTCACCTTTTCTAGACCCAACAGTACTCTTTCTCTTACATTGCCTTTCATACAATGCTGTCAACTTCTTAGTGAATAAACCAATTTGTAGGGAAATAAGTGAACTGACTTAGTCAGTCAATCCACAAAGTCCAATTGGTGTTCTTCCCTCCTTGGAATTAAGGTAATCCTGATACAAAGTTCATGGGCTTCAACTTCCACTCCAGAATGTCCAGCGGCTGCAACAAGTTTACTGGTTTCTGCTAAACTCCTTATGTTGACCAATCTAATCCCATACTTGGAATTTGTCCTTCTACATTTCATAATATCAATTAATGATACGCATATCCCGATTCATATGTGAGATACTGCGACTGCGCGCTTCTTCCATCAGTTCATTCCTTAGTTCGCCAGAAGATATATAAACCTCATACCATTCTTCAAAAGCTTCATCATTGGCAATAGAGAAACTCTCAATTGTTCCTGCCAACATTTGATCTCTCAATTTGCAAAATATTTCTTCTTGAAACTGCGTCTTCTTGACTTCTTTCATCAGACTCGAGCTCACTTGCAATTTTATCGATACTGAATCAACATCCAGCTCTTTTCTCTCGGCAGTATAATCTCCAGTCCAACTTTCTGATGTCTTCTAGCAGGTGCCGCTTCTTGTTTAAGAATTTCGCCATCAGTATCAACTATGTACATTAGCTACCATATTTTGCTCTTCCTGGATAGTAATGTAAATCGATGTTGAAATCCTCAACCATCTTCTTTGTCCAACACTCAGGTCTTTCTGAGTAAAGATATATTTTAGACTTTTATAGTCCACATATATTTTCACCCCCTTTCCATAATGCTTCCATTACAGCAAGTTCCAAATTATGTGTGGGATAGTTCTTCTCATGAGTCCGTAATTGCCTAGATATGTAAGCAATTATTTCCTCATGTTGTTGAAGATTGTAACCCAGTCCTTTTTCCAGAGGCATTACTGTAAATTAAGAAATCACCGGTTCCTGCGGGTAGCACAAGAATTGGTGCAGTGATAAACCTCTTTTTCAGCTCCTCGAATGCTGCTTGGCAGTCCTCCGTCCAGATGAACTCTTCATTTTTTCCGAGTCAGCTTCGTCATAGGTTCAGCAATCTTGGCAAATTCCTTCACAACTTCCGGTATTAGTCAGCCGTAACTTCAGCTACTGAATCTTGGTATACCATTTCTCCACAGTGGCTATTTTCTTGAGATTCTTCGAAATTCTTCTCTTGTGACAATATGGGCAAAACCACCTTGTCTAAGAAATTCACTTTTAGTTAGCTTTTCTTCTTTCCAAAACTTTTCTCATATACTCTTCATGCTCTTCTTCAGTCTTCGAGTATATCGGAATGTCATCTATGGAGAAGACAACAAACTGATTCAAATACTCATAAAAGACTTAGTTCATGAGATTCATGAACACAACAGGAGCATTTGTCAGTCCAAACGACATGACCAACAACTATCCATAATTGAATGCCGTTATGGGAATTGTCCTCTTTCCTGACCTTGATCTGTTGGTAGTCAGATCTGAAGTCGATCTTGGAAAACACCTAAAGTTCACTCAAACTGATTCAAACAGATTATCAATCTGGGAAAAAGGGTACTTGTTCTTCAGTGCCAGATAGTCGATGCACATCCGTACTATTCCATCCTTCTTGGACACAAGTGCTCCCTAGGGTGAAGCTCCGTCTTGAATGATATCTTAAAGTCTTTAGTCCATTGATCTGATCCTTCATCTTCTTGGCTTCCTTCAGGTTGACTCTATAGCATCCCTTAGAGATAGGAAAAGAGCCGAGAACTAGGTCAATGGTGAATTCTATGTCTTTATCTAGGGTAACCCATGAAGACTATGAGAAAACATCTACCATGAAGGTGTAACTAAGAATTTTATTCATATGGAGAATTACAGCAAAATAACTCTCATGATTGTTCTAAGAACATCTTGTTACAGCTTCTTAATAGATATTACTACACAGTGGTCTTAGGTACTAATCTTCATGGCTCTGGCTCTTGTATGAGCAGTCTCCAACTGCTTCAACTTCTATGATCCTTGAATCGGCTTTATGCCTTCCTACGGTCTTTTGGATAGAGTCCTGAGGTTGACATTATAGACGCTCCGGTACAATGAAAAGATAAGGGGCAGCCCTTTACTCGATGTTCGGCAGATCCACATACCAAACATTTTTCAAATCTCTTGCGACAAATATTGGCTTGGTGACCAGGCCTTTTGCAGTAGGCACAAGTCAAAAGCTTCTTGCAATATGATTGCCAGACAGGGCCCAAATATCTTCTAGATTCATGGGTATCCCTCCTAGGACGAGGTTCCATTCCAACTTGGTTTAAAATGACTAAAGTTGCATCGATGATATTCTTCATGACTTCTCTCGTGATATCCATCTGTTCAGTTTGAATCTTCTGGCACTCCAGAATTTCTTGAAATAGGGCAACCATCGCTGATACTGGTGAAACAACAGGAGTGGGTATTTCCTCAAGGAAAAATAACCCAGTTTGAGAAGAGGTAGGATTCGACAGTGTAGTGAAAACTTCACTGGATGATTTGTAGAAATGATCAATGAGCTGGTGGGGTGTAAAGCTCGAACTTGGTTGAAGAGGCGGGGTTCGATCCGGAGATGACACCACATCGCCATCAAAGTTGGTTTTGTCAATGGTCATGCTCTGGAAGGTTTAGGATGCAAACATAAGCAAGGTACCCTACCAGTCTATAATCAAAATATTTATCATATATATAATCGGTCCTAAATTGTGGCAACTTGGTGTTCTAGTATTCTAACTGTTTTCCTAGGTTTTTCTAAGTTGTTGATTGATTAGACCTGCATGGGCCACCACTAAAAACATGTCACGACCCGTCCCCAAATACTTGGGTCGAATCGGATCATGCCCAGCCTGCACCGTTGATGAGACGGCGGCAGTAAGCTGTAATCCATGTGCAGGTCATTCAACAACATTTAAGACTAAAATTGCCACAATAACATTTATTCGATAATAAAAACTTGTCCAGTACAAAAGCTTAAAGACCATAAACTGAAGTAAATCTAACTAACACCAACAGCATCTAAGGAGACGCCGTGCCATCATCGTCAGGTAGTACCGTCGGGTACAAGTCGGGATTGTTGAACAATAGCACTGAGTCCTCAGATACTCTGGAATAGGTCATCCTCAGTGTAACCTAAAAATGTTGGTCTCCAGTCAGGAGGGAGCAAAGTACAATTATGAAAATCTACAATTCAACTAATAATTAGCAATTTGCAATTATAAACAATTTAGAAATGTAATATTTTCCAACAGTTCTACAATTAAAAACATGTGATTTGAGTAAGTAACGACTATGACCGGTTTGGGATGATTCACTGATATGGTCCGGCCTATCCCCGTGTGTGAGAGGGGTAAGCTCGTACAATTAGATTCAATTAGATTCAATGAGGGGTATTGGTCATAGACGCTACACTACTCCCCCAATATCCCGAGTCAATTAGATTCAATGAGGCAATGAGACAATAACAATCAATACTCTAGGAGAGAGTTCCGTGTAGAAATGTGGTTTAAGCATGCAAGATTACTATTACTAATTAAATTGCAAACAATCACAATTGTACTTGCCTTAAACTTGATCAAACTGGAGAGTCGGTACTTCGGGGTTAACAGTCAGAAACCTCCTCGAACCCTACATTCCGGAAACTTATTTCAGAAGTAATCACAAGTTATCTAGTTACAATCTCTATTTGTCTTTCCTAGTCAATTTTAGTTAACCACAACGTTTACTAGTGCGTTGTTTTAGAAAGTCAAAATTACTTTGATTTTTCGAGAAAACTTGTATTTTATCAAATTACGTACAAAACTTGGTATTTATCTATTTATTGGAAAACTTTGACGTTCTACAATTATATATAAAAAATATATTTTCTTTTACTTAAAGATGAGGAAATCATGAGTTATTTAATTTAATAGTATTTTAATTGTTCCTACGCATACCACAATCCAGAAAATAAAGTAAAAATGCTACACTACAATATTACAGACCACTTAATAGAAACTGGGCTTATGCCCTTACAAATTTAATTATAAATTTAAATAAGAGAAAACAGGTTAGTCCCGAAATTATCTACAATTAAATAATAATAATAAAACTAACAATTAAAATAGGTGTCTCAGACTCTGGTCCATCATCACAATCAGCTACTCTGCCTCAACGTCCGGACAAACCGGTACGTTTGCATTTTGCTGGGGCCCATTGACCATTAAGGTCGTCGCCCAAAAATATTATTAAAATAATATTTTTACCAAAATTATTTTTATTATTTTGTAAAATTTTTGGCAGCATCTCCTCTGTTTTCGGTCAACCCAAAAACTGGAAAACGCTCCATAAACCTGCAGAATAAATCCCGAAACCCGAAATTCATAGAATATATATATATCCAAAGCCAACGCAGCATTTCCGAAATGATAGCGTAATTTCCCAAAAACCCGAAACCATTCCAAATCAACTTTCCAAGAGAAACAACTCTAGTATATATACATATATATATCCGAAATTTCCCCTCAGGAACAAAGAACTAACTCACAGAGAACAAAAACCAAATTTTATGTAATAAATTCTAATCTCGAATTAATCCCGATAATTCTCGAAAACCCGAGAATACAGAACTACTTCAAAAAGGGTTCTCGGAAATTCCGAGAATTCTTCAGAACTAAGTTCTGAACAAAACATTCCAGCAAAGCCAACTAGCAGCAAAAGATTTCCCGAAGAACTCAGAAATTCCAAGTAACGTAGTCATTACGTTACCGAAACCAAATTCCAGAAAGAATTTGTAGGACCAGTATCATCATAGACGGTAAAGAAAAATATTGGGTCAGAGTGTACCAAAAATCGAAACCGAAAATGAAGCTCGGAACGGAAACGGGTCACAACGTCAGTACTGGAACCGACGGCAGTCACCGGGCAAACGCCGGCGAGGCAGCAGGTCACCGGGGGTCGGGCGCCGGCCAGGGAACGGCGGTGGCCGCTGGAAAGGGCGCGGATCGGGTCGAGCGGCCCGGGGAGGTGCGCCGAGAAGGGGCGGCCCGGGATCGGGGAGTCGGGCTCCGGTAGGGGTGCTCGGCCCTCGGGTTCGCCGGAAAAGGGGTAGATTTAGGGATTTACTCAGAAATTTTGAGGAAACTTTGGAGATGGAGAGGGATGAAAGGGATTGGGGTTTAAATAGGTGAGAAGGGGTTGGGAGTTACCCGTGGGGAGATGGAGAGTCTCCCACGCCATGATGGCCGGCCGGTCGTGGAGGGAGGCAGTGAGTCGAGCGTTGTAGAAAAAGTTCTTCCGTTAAGAACAACAGAGAACCCAACTCATAAAGGAAGGTTATTCCTTCATTCTACAGAATGAAAGGTCAAAAGAAAAGTTGGCTAAAAAAAATGCTAAGTGGGTTTGATGATGAAATATAAGCTAAATGCTTATTGGGCTATTGAGTTTAGAAAAAAAAATGGGTTTAACAAATGGGCCCATTCCATATGCTTTGGTTTGTTTTAAAAAAATAAATAGAAATTGGCTTTGATCCAAATTTCAAAGGCAAAGAAAATAAATAAATTTTTTTTCCTCTTTAGAAAATAAAATTAATATTTTAAAATTCTAAAAATTTGTTTTAAAATATTTTGAGTACAAATTTGGGTTCAATATCTGGTTTGGTCTGGTTTTCAAACAAAAATCCATGTAATTATTTTGAAAAAGAATTTTACACTTAATGAAAATAGTACCAACATTTACTAATAATTCCCAATTAACTTCTAACATTATCTTTTTAGAAAAATTATATTTAGCATCTAAAAATTTATAAAAACTGTAACTAAATTTATGGGTTTCACAGTGCACTTAGGTTTGGATCACGTCTATGTGTGCCTAGTGGAGATATCAGACATGAGGTTATGACAGTAGCTCACAGTTCTCAGTATTCTATACACCCTAGAGGGACCAAGATGTACCAAGATATCAAGCAGCACTTCTGGTGGAACGGGATGAAGAGGGAGATAGCTAGATTCGTTTCCCATGCGCTTGATATGTCAGCAAGTGAAGGCAGAACAGCAGAAGCCAGCTGGATTATTGCATCCACTTCCTATTCTCGAATGAAAGTGGGAACACATCACCATGGACTTTGTGACCGGTTTACCGAGATCGCCAAGTGGTAAAGATGCTATTTGGGTGATAGTAGATCGACTTACAAAGGTGGCACATTTTCTTCCTTTCAGAGTAGGACAATCTACAGAAAAGTTGGCAGAGTTGTATATACAACAGATAGTCAGGCAGCATGGAGTCCCTGTCAGTATTGTGTCAGATAGAGATACCCGTTTTATATCACATTTTTGGAAGAGTCTACAACATAGTCTAGGTACCAAGTTAAGATTTAGTACGACTTACCTTCCACAGACGAACGGGCAATCAGAAAGAACAATTCAGACTTTAGAAGATATGTTACGAGCTTGCACTCTAGATTTTGGAGGATCTTGGGAGAGTCACCTGCACTTAGTCGAGTTCTCATACAACAACAGTTATCAAGCCAGTATCCAGATGGCGCCATTTGAAGCACTATATGGTAAGAAGTATAGGTCGCCACTAGCATGGGATGATATCGGGGAGAGGAAGATGCTAGGCCCAGAAATGATTGTTCAGACAGTTAAAGTGGTTAAGGGAATTAGAGAGCGACTTCGAGTTGCACAGGATCGACATCATCATTGGGCGGACCAGCATCGTAGGCCGCTAGACTTTTCTGTTGGGGACCACGTGTTCTTGCGGATCTCACCTACACGTAGGGTCATTAGATTTGGCGTTCGCGGAAAGTTGAGTCCACGGTACGTGGGTCCATTTGTTATCCTTGATAGGATAGGCGATGTTGCTTATCGTTTATCTCTTCCACCTTCGTTATGAGAGGTGCATGACGTGTTCCATGTATCTCAGTTGCGTAGGTATGTATCGGACCCAAGCCATATCCTTGATCATTCTGAGCTGGTTGTTGGTACCAACCTGTCTTACGAGGAACAGCCTGTGTCTATTTTGAACCGAAGAGAGAAGATACTCAAGAACCGAATAATTTGCCTTGTCCGGGTTGCTTGGGGTCATCACTCTTTAGGGGAGTCAACGTGGGAACGTGAGGATGATATCCGATCATGGTATCCGCACATGTTTGACTCTTTAGGGGAGTCAACGTAGGAATATGGGAACGTGAGGATGATATACGATCAACGTGGGAACGTGAGGATGTTAAGTCACATGCGGCCGGAAATGACAGATCATATGCGGCCGAAATGACAAAGCCTATGCGGCTAGAAATGATGAGTCTCATGCGGCGGGGAATGATTTATCTCATACGGCTACGACAAACAGAAGTACATGCAGCTAGAGCAAATCGAATCACATGCGGCTGGGAAAGATGGAAGCTCATGCGGCTGTGGCCAAATAGAAGTACATGTGGCTGCGGCCGATAGAAGTACATGCGGCTGCAGCCAATAGAAGTACATACGGCTGGAAAAAGATAGAATTTCATGCGGCTGAAACCAATAGAAGTACATGCAGGGAATCAATCCTCATGCGGCTAGGAATGCATATGCGGCCCGGAAGTGCCATGCGGCCAGGGGACTGAATGCATATGCGGCTGGATAAGTGCATGCGGCATGCAAAGCTTATGCGGCCAGAATCTCCATGCGGCCAGGATGCTCAAGCGGCCAGAATGCTCATGCGGCTAAGCTGCGGCAAGAAGCCACGCGGCCAGAACTGTTCTTCTTTTCCGAATTTTCTGAGAACAGAACCATGGAAGCCATTGCTTCCAAGCTCTCTAAATCCTTCATTCCAAGCCCAAATCTGGACTTCCATAGGTCAAAATAGGGTACAACGAAATTCTCTACAACATGGAACCATCAAAACTTGAAAAATAACAAAGTTACTAGATCAAAACCCAAGAAATCCGAAAATACATTAAACTTAGATCTACATGAAATGTACCATAGAAATTGCAAATACTAAATACTAAAGAGACTTAAGATCAAGTAAGGAAGATAATGGAACAATAATACTGGGGTTCCATCATGAAGCAAGTTGGCACTTGCCTATGCGGCTAGGTAGGCGGGAAGAGTTATGAAGGAAGAAGAAGAAGAGTAATGGAGAAGGAGAAGTAATGAAGAGAGAGAAAGGATTTGGGGCTTAAATGAAGAGGGGGTAGGTGGGGAATTGTTGAACCACCCAAGACCGAAAAATAAACTAACTTAGGCCGAACCCAAAAGCAAAATAAAAAGCAAAAAATAAAATACAGAAAAATAATTAGCATGAAATTAAAGGAATTTAAATACAGAACAATACATGATAAAATTTAAATAAATACATTCAAGCAGTACACGTTTTTATAATACGCATTCTGGGAACGGGAAGTGACAATACAACTTCTCCCCAGTAGCATTTTGGAAGACCTGCAGTTAGCAGCATTGAGTTTATCATTTCTGTCAACGTTTGGTTCTTCCTCTCTGCTACTCCGTTAGACTGAGGAGAATACGGAGCAGTAGTCTCGCAGATGATTCCATGTTCTTTGCAGAACGATGCGAATTCATGAGAATGATATTCTCCGTCTCGATCACTCCTCAATCACTTGAGTTGTTGTCCAGTTTACCGTTCAGCTTCGACCCTGAACTTCTTAAACTTCTTAAACTTCTCGAACGCTTCGTCTTTATATTTTAGTAAGTAGACGAATGCGTACTTAGAGAAGTCATCGATGAAGGTTATAAAATAGTTCACCCCGACTTTTGTAGAGAATTGTTTGAAGTCACAGATATCGGAGTGTACCAACTCCAGAAGATCTGTGCTTCGATTGACCCGATGAAAGAGTTTTCTAGTGATCTTTGTCTGAACATATACTTCACATTTCTCTACCTTACCCCCACATTTGGAGATAAGTCCTAGACTAGACATTTTGTTTATTCTTTTACAATGAACATGTCCTAGCCTATTATGCCACAACTCAAGAGAATAATCAAAAAGAGCGATTGCATTGATTTCATTAGACTGGTTTACAAGCTGAATTTTAAACATCACTTCGGTTTAATAAGCCTTTCTGAAGTATGTTCCCTTCTTGGACATCACCATCTGACCAACATTAATATCCATCCTCAAGCCTGCGTTGCTAAGCAGACTCCCAGAAATCAGGTTCTTGGCAATCACCGGAACATGCTTTACTCCTTGGAGCATCAGAGTATTCCCGAAAGTGAGTTTCAGCTCCATAGTCCAGATCCTCAGAACTTCAGCTTGGGCCTAGTTTGCCATGACAACCTTCTCAAAAGTAGGTTGGTACGTGACGAACCATTCCTTCCCAGAACAGATATGATATGTCGTACCAGTGTCTATCCACCTGTCATAGTCAGCCCTCACACTTGTGACCTGAGCGATCATAGCAACGGGGTCAGAAACCAAAGAAATTTTACTAGGCTCAACTTTCTCTGATTGTTTGGGATTAGATCTGCATTCACCCTTGTAGTGGCCTTTCTTGCCACAATTGAAGCAAGTCACGTGGGACTTGGACTTTTGTTGCTTGAATGAAGGACCCTTCACTTTCTGATTCGTGGAATCCTTCTTTTTGTGATGTGAAGCCACTTTCTTCCCCTTGGGCTCTCTCGTTTGCACCAGATTGGCCTTAGCCAATTGTTTGGACAGAGTGTCCATCTTCTGTTGAGAACGCATCTCGTCCTCAACATGGATCTCTTGAAGGAGATCTTCCAAGCTAATATCGAGCTTCTTCCGGTGCAATCTTGCATAGAATGTACTCCATCCAGCAGAAAGTTTAGAGACAATCCCTCCAACAACAAACTTGTCGACGAGGGGCATTTTCTTGTCTTCTAGCTTCTGGTACAGCTTCAAGAACTCTTTTACCCGAGGCAGCATAGCCTTCTCGTCTTCGAAGAGCCACTGGTGGTACTTCTCAACGATAAAGATTTTTGATCTATTGTCGTCGTCTTCATACAGCTTTCCCAAAGACTCCCAGATGTCCCTGGCAGAAGTATTCTTGGAGTATCATGACTCTGCCAGTGAGTCCTCCATTGCATTCAGAATTAATAGCCTACAGAGGATATTATCCCTTCTTCATTTGATCAATTTGACTTGTGCAGCAGCAATAGCATCTGCTGTACCACCTTCTGGAGTCTTCGGTCTTTTTGGAATCGTTGGTTCAGTCTCGATCAACACATGATCGGCGTCTACTAGTTGAAGATTGAGGGTAATTTTCCTCTTCCAGATTTGAAAGTGTTCTCCGTCGAACTTTTCCAGTTTGTTAAAGCTGGTATCGAGGAGAGAGGCACGAGAGTTTTCCATTGTGCTGGTCTAGCTTTGAGATTGTTAGAACCGGGACACAATTTTTTAATGAAAAATGGAATGAAACAGTTGTAAGAACAACGTTCCAACGCAACGCTTCAAGGAAGGTGCGTAACAGAGATCCTAGGAGGATTCTGGAATACAAAAATTTAAGAAGATTTCGTAAACGTAGCAAACGATAGTAGTACTTCTAAACAGAAGGTACTAATCGAATGCTAAAGGCAGCAGCGAAGGTGACAGGCGATAGATGGAAGGTGGTGGCCTGCTGGGGTGTCAAGAACACCAGTGCTCAAAGCTAGATCCGCCCACACGGTCAGCTTCCAGGAACTAGCAAGTTCAAAAAGAACTCTGGAACGCTCTGGTAATCTGCTCTACGACGGACTGCTCGGAAGAACAAGGACAAGACGAAGATCTGCGCGAGGTGGTACTGCTGGTTGCGGAGGAACTACAATGGCTCGAACAACACTCTCTTCTCTCTTCGTGATTTTCTAAAAGTTTGTAAGTGTTGCCAGAAAGAGAAGAGAGGCTCTGTTTAAATAGCCACTGCTGTAACTGATCAGATCCGCACTGTGCGCCATATTTTAATGTCAGATCCACAATTCCAGGATCAGTTACAAATCAGTCAGAACGTGGACAGCCACGAACTGCCCGAGTTGCGCCATTGAATGAGTTGCGCGCGCGCCATCAGCGCACAATGCACGTACTGCGCACTGCACACGCTGCACACGCGACGCAAGCTGCGGAACCATTGCAAGCTGGCGCAACCCGCGCGCCCGCGCACCCGCGTAATCGCGCAACCCAGCGCACCTGCGTAACCCGCGCAACCCATGCACCTGCGCACGCGCGCACCCCGCGCACCCCAGTCTACCCGCGCACCCAGCGCAACCCAGCGCAACCTGGACGCGCAATCGGGCCGCGCAACGTGGGCGCGCAACCTGGACATGCAACATGGCCGCGCAAGTGGTTCGCGCAACGAGCGCAACTTAAGCGCACTATGCGCCTAGCGACGATGCTGACGTGCAAAGTGCAAAGTGCACCAACAAAATGCCACATTATAAGACGCCACATTACGTCTCATGAGCCCATGAGTCCGAGTCCGAGTCCGAGTCCGGGTCCGGATCCGAGTCGCTAAGCCCCTACGGGACTTAGTCCCAAATGGAAATTAATTTTCCAAGAGCAAAAAACATGAATGCTTTTCTTTGAGCCTTATCCTTACCTCCTAGTAAAATCACCCACATGGTTCCCTCCTTAGGATCACCATCCCATGTGCATATCCCAACAACACATACAAGTATATATGTTGAGATAACTCATGGTACTTTTTCAATGTAGAACTGAACTTTGCTAGACATGTTGAGAGCAAACTCTCTTCATGTCAAGGAGCAAGAGCACCAACATATATTTTGTCAAACTAATCATGTGAGAAATTGAACGTCACACCCATGGGGCTCATACTAAACAAATAAATTGATGTCACTAATCATTCAACACTCAACAGCACATACTAATAATGTATAACAAGTAACAATGGATCCATCCCCACACTAACTTACCATAGTTGCAGACGTCATCAAATATTCTTGTAAAATGCTTTATCTACACCTCCAAAATTTTATTCTTTTCCTTCGTTAGGTGGTCCTCCTCTATTGGTTTATGGCTTTCTTCAAGTATCCTCTTATTTATTTCGGTTGATAAAGAAGTGCTACCTCATGGAGGAACATGAAGGGATAAATTTTTTGAAGCTACATATAAGTATCAAATCAAGAGGGAGTCCATTTGGGGCAAATGGAATAAAATAAAATAAAAAAGAAATCAAGACGGTGTCCATTTGGGGCAGGCGGGGCTGAAGTGCGCGGACACAACCCTGGAGTCCAGCAGCTCGATGATGGGGGCGAAGCTGACGCACCTTGGCAGCTTGTACTGGTTGATGGACGCCCCCCGCGAGATGGAGTAGTCCATCAGCTCCTCGAACGTCCCGCTCCTCACCACCCTGATCTCCAGCGGCCCGATCGCCCCGTCCGCCACCCTGCTCTGCCTGTACACGCTGTTCAGCGCCTCCTCCATCTCCAAGCAGCACTTCTCCAGAACACCGTCGTCGACGGCGCGCACGACCCTCGGTCGTCCGTTGGTCGCGGTCAGCAGCAGCTCCCAGTAGACCACGTAGTGCCCGGGGATCGCACTCGTGTCGGCCTGGCTCGTGTACTCCGCGACGCTGGCGCCGTACGGCTTTATCAGCTCCGAAGCCCGCTCCACCGCCCCCTGCAGCTCGGACTCGTCCGTCTTGTCCGACTCGACGCTCAGCAGCACGTCCTTCCTCCGCACGAACCGGAACTCCGGCGCCGAGTTGTGGAACCCCGCCACCCGCAGCAAGTCCCCCACGCGGTACCGGTACAGCCCCGCGTAGGTCGTCACCACGAGCTCGTACTCTTTCCCGACCTCGACGCGGGCCAGGTCGACGGGCTCGGGGTCCGTCGTCGAGGAGTCGGAGGCGTCGACGGGGAGGAACTCGAAGTAGGCCATGTTGGGCATTATGGTGTAGGCGACCTCCGAGGGCCTGCACATCGGACGGAGGTTCAGGCCGAAGTAGCACTCGGAGGAGGCGTACATCGTGCACGCCATCGGGAGGCCGCCGCTGTAGTACTCGAGCGTGGGTACGTACTGCGCCATGGCGCCGGTGACGATGACGTCGAGGTACTTGGTGTTGGGCCAGACGCGGGCTATGATCCCGGCCCAGTCGTCCTTCGAACACTCGGCGGCCAGGAACTTGGCCAGCCCGGGGTCGGGGGAGAGGATGCCGGCGAGCGAGTCGCGGACGCAGGGGTCGGCGACGCTGTCGGCAAGGGTGCCGGCCTCGATGTCGCTCGCGAGGGAGCGCCAGTTGAGCTGGAGGAAGCGGATGGCGCGGAGGAGGCCGGAGGCGAAGACGGCGCCGACGCGGAGGACGTCGTGGCGGGCGTAGAGGCCGCAGAGCATCTGGGAGTACATGGACTGGAAGGAGTCTGTGCAGAGGATGGCGGCGGTGGGGCTGGTGTAGACGTTGTAGGCGTCGAAGGGGCGGCTGCGGAAGTGGTCCGACTTGTAGTAGCTGGTCAGCACCGGCCGGGCCGTCAGGCCACCGGGGGTCTTGCTTTCGGACTTCACGAACAGGAAGTAGAGTCCCTTGCCCTTGTCAAGTCCAGGTACATACCTAAACAAAAATTGATAATTCAAAGGGTTAGCTTGTGAACTCTGCCCCAGAGATACATAAATTTGAGCTTTTATGTCTTCTTCTATGTAACTTTTATGGCTGACTATTAACTTACCTACATTCTATCAAGAGAAGAACATGTCTCAGATATTCTGAATCGATTATATCATATATATTTTTTCTTAGATCAAGAATAGATTTGCTGCTACAGATTGTTTTTTATATGACATATGTCCTCAGCTTCTATAGTTAAATTGTTGGATTTTGTTGAATTGTAACTCATTCTCGGTTGAGCCCTCAAAAAAGAGTTTTTCCGTTGAGTCCTAAAAAAGGATGATAATGGAGTTTGTAGTTTAGTCTCACATTAGAAATGCGGTATATTGACTCGAACTGGAATTGATACGTGATGTGCAATACTGAACTGAGCTCAAATGATCTAAATTTTTTAATCTAAACCACTTGATCACACTCCCTATCCGAGTTGAGACTACACTACCAATTCGTAATTATGGATACTATAAGTAGGAGGTGTCACACGGTACTCATAATTATGGATACTAAAAATAAGAAAATGTTAAAAATATGTGATAGAATTTGTACAATATCGAAGACAAGATCCGTTCTCCATTCTATTCTCAAAGTTGTGGGATATTTGACAAAGTTGTATGATCACGGACTGCTACTTATGTAACAACTTGCTATATTAATAAAATTTTAAGCAAATAGTTTAATATATATGTCATTCATTCAAAATTTGGGCTCCGAAATCTATAAAGATTCTGGGCATTCAATTCCTTGGAAAATGAGTGGGCAATACTACTTAAAAAAATTGATTAGTTGGGTGTCAGTGAAGACTGTATGAAATTAAACTTTCAGAACTCTGATAATTCCATAATCTCTCCAAGAATGGGAATACTCACATGCTCATGACAGGCATGAGAAGGCTGTAGAGAAGATCCCGGCGGTCGAGCTCCTCCATTATCGTCGGCATCAGCTTCCTCTCACCGGCCGATGTCCCGGAGCTGTTGACATGACACCATAAAAATTGATCAGTCACTATCCAAAATTATAATTATAATTATAATAATAACAATGACTATTCGAAGCTGACAACACTATTTGACTAATAACAAACAATATAGTTAAACTAAACAAAGTTGGTACATCAACACATCAGTATGAATTATTGACTTATGGGTTATTTACTTAGCTAGTAGGGTCTAATATATAATATTAGAATTTGAGTTTCCATAATATTTAACATTATCATTTAGCTGTTTTTTTTTAAATTGGTAATAAAGTTGGACGTCAACAGTTAATATGAGATTCAAATTCTAATATTGAACATTATGGAGATACAAATTCTAATATTAAAAATATTATATGAGACCTTTTACTAAATAATCTTTGATCTATTGTAGCACAGACCTAGTCAGGAACTCGGAAATCGGATGCGCGGAGAGGATGGCGGAGCGGTCCCCGTTGGCGATCCTCTGGATCAGCGGGTGGAGGTCCTCGTAGGTGACGAGGGGGACCTTCTCCTTGAAGGTCTCCCTGTCGACCGCCCCTCCGAGCCCGAACCTCTTAACGTACTCGGTCTCGGCGTTCCGCGACAGTATCTCCGCGAGGACCCTCTCCTGGACCGAGTCGGCCTCGGTCGTCATCTCCTCGATGAAGGCCAGCTTCTTCGCGTGCTGCTCGCAAGCGGCCGGACCGAGGGGGGTCGACCGGAGGGAGGACTGGACTGCCATGCGAATATTTTTGGTTGACCACGAACACAAACTCTGGTCACAATGAGAGTGAGAAAATGTTGCAGATCATGGAGGAGGTTTGAGTGTGGGGGTGTGGTATTTATAGAGGGGAGGGCATGCACGTAGGGGGACAGGGGAAGGGGTCAGGAGAGGCGCAGGTAGGGCCCGCATGAGGGGCTTGGGGTGGACAAGTGGGGGCCCGGTGGTGGGTGCAGGTGATAGACTGTTTGTCTTATGAGTGTGCATATATATGTCAGCAACAGTTCGGTTGTTCATGGTTGGTACAAGATACTCGGTTCAGTTGAGTTTGAGGAGTGTCAATACTTTCTCTCTCCTCTTATACGCATCCAGTGTAGGGGTGTAAACGGGCCGGACGGATCCGGACAATCCACTGTCCGTGTTCGGTCCGAAAATGAAAATGAGTTCGGACGGACACGGACAGTCCACTGTTCGAGTTCGGACCGGACGGACACGGACAACTACTGTTCGTTAATTCAATCGGACGGTCCGCGGACAAATGAAATATATTACCAAAAGCTATTATTTTATCAAGATACTTTGATAGTTGGTACAAAAAATCAAGTTGAAAGAAAATACAATTGAAGGTTATAGAATACAACAAACAATACTAAAAGGTTAACAAAAATGGAGACCGAACAACAAAAAATTAATGCAAAACCAAAATAATATGACATAATTGATGCAAAACCAAAATGAGTCTCCACTATCGGACGGTTCGCAGACAAATTCGGACCGGACATGGATATGACCGTGTCCGGGTCCGATTTTTAAACGGACAAAAAAAAATGTCCAAGTTCTATTCGTTAATCAATCGGACGGTCCGCGGTCGAACCATTTATCGAGCCGGACACATACGGACAACGGACTACTTTGTCCATTTTACACCCATAATCCAGTGTCACACAGACACACTCTCTCTCTCTCTCTCTCTCTCTCATACACATCCAGTGTCACACAGACTCTCTCTTTCTCTCTCTCTTTTTATACTATTATATGTATCGGAGCTACTACGTACGCTGTTCGCAGATTGTGACCGCAGACGTGACCGCAAGCCATGTGACGGCCTTCCACTGGCCTCCTAATCCTGATCTTGAGAGGGTGGGGTCCGATGATAACAGGGGGATCAATGGTTGGCTGCCACGTGGCTCTATCGTCACGCTCGCAGTCAGGAACGTGCTGACAGAATATCATTTTTGTACATATATACATACATGGTGGTGGTGTCGATGTACACTACTAAAATAAGGCAAATTAGCGACGTCATGATACGTCGCTAATAATGAAAATTACGTCGCTAATCGTAATTGGCGACGGATTTAGCGACGTAAAGTGAAGGTCGCTTTTTAGCTAGTCGCGGATGGCCAATACGTCGCCCTACATCGCTGTTTGCGACTTCCCGCCCGTGTCGCTAGGTCGTCGCAAATTTAGCGACGTAGAGCGACGAGAAAATTACGTCGCAAACTTAGCGACGTAGTGCGACATTATAGCGACGTTTAGTTCTATTGACGTGATGACGTGGCAATGCCTGCCACGTCAGCAAGGTGGCGACGTACAGCGACGTTATGCCGCTAATTAGCGACGTATTAGCGACGTCCACATACGTCGCTAAGACGTCGCTATCCATCGCTATCCATCGCAGAATGCTGAAAAAAAAATAAAAATATATAATGTGTATTTTTGTTATGCTGTGTGCCTGTATTTACAGTGTGTGTGAACCGAACACAGCATTTCACATACACTGTAAACACAGACACACATCATTACAAAAATACACATTATATTTTTTTAAAATTTGGGCAGCACCTCCTTTGTATATCAGATCATCGCTTATAACCCAGCGTAGGTATATTTGTCATCCCCGTCGCAGATATCATCATAATTAACAGTCTTCCATCATAACAGTCTATAACTAATAGATGAATAACAGTCTTCTATCATAACAGTCTACAACTAAATATCATACATGTACTCAATGAAAATACCAACAAATTAAATATCACAAACATACATGTCCAACAAACATACATGTCCAACAGAGTCAAATAATAATAAAAATCAATGTACAGAACGGTCAATGGGCCCATAGGGCCAATAAATACAAAGATGATAAAAAAAAATCTACTGGATCACTGAGGACCCCTGCCGCGCATCTGTGATAGCATGTACTCATACTGCTCCTGTGTGAGCTGCACCGTAGGGGCAGTAGGAGGCAGTACAATGTCTGGAGTCGGCGCCGTCGATGGACCGGGAGGACGTATCTGCTCCACCTCTCGTAGTCGCTCACCATGCGCAGCAAGGGTACTCACCATCCTCTGAGTACTCTCCTCAATCGAAGCCGATACCTGAGTGAGTGAGGCAGACATGGTCCTCTGCGATCCCTCCAGCTCGACCTGTCTACGCTCTCACTACAACAAAAAACCCTGTTAATGACGGCTAAAAAGCGTCATTAATGACGAACCATGACGCTTTTTTTTTTACAGCAACCGTTATGAAAACGGGTGTTATAAATATTTTTTAAAAGCGTCATAAAATAACCGTCATGAATAGTTTCTATAAAAGCGTTATGAATAGTTAATATATAGTGCACAATTCGGAACAATTTTAAAACGTCATGAATAGATAATATGTATAGGCTCAATGCAGCACATTTATAACACTTTATACTATTCAAATTAGCATATTTATAATGCTCTATACTGTACAGTATATATTACATTCCAAAAACTTAACATTATATATCACCATCTTTATTACATTTCTCAAAATAGGGTACATATCAACATCTTCATTACATTGAATATCCAAATACAGAATGTACCCAAAAAAATAGGAATAAATCTCTCTTTTGCTAACCAAATTATTAGAAATATTTACTTAAGTAGATTCTGACCATGGATCTTCTCTTTGCCATCTCTTGAAGATATCGGGAGTCCCAAAGAGAAGTAGTGTCGCAGCTGAGCGACGACTTGGTGCTGCTGCAGCTGGCGCCGTTGTGGGAGAGCCTCATCCTCTGATCCCTTACTCTCGCCTGAACCCTCACCAACTGAGTGACAAAAATTTGTTGTTCTTTAGCCTGTTCAACAAAAGCAGGTGCCTCACGATGAATTGGAAGGAAATGGCTTGTCTCTACAGAGGAAAGGAAACAAACAATCATAAGTTACAAAAAAAAAAACAAATACAAACCCAAACATTATTCCAGTTAGTGGAGGACTACTTGCAACCAGTAGCAGTATTTTCTTTAAGTTATCAACACCAACAGGCTCAATCAGACACTGTAAGCCCCCTGAATTTCCGGGATTTATTTTCGAAATTTTCAAATGATTTATTCTCGATAATTAATTTTGATTTAATTAATTTTGATCATTAAATGCCCTCTACCGTGACTTGGATTTCTAGAGCATCAGGGATGCCAGTCTCTGGAAACTTTCTTCTTGAAGTTTGTAGTAGACAAGATTATCTTCATGTTGATATATCGTGTCCCACTCGAACTTGTTCTCTTGTGCTCTTTTTGCTTCGCACAAGTTCGGGTCAATTTAGACCATTTAATTATTAATTGATTTCCCACTCTTTTCCTTGATCCTCATAAGCGCGTTACCGTGACTTTTAATTTAGGAGCACAAGGCTAGTCATTTTCTCGAAACTAACTTGTCATGCATGATCTACTCGAGACACTCTTCGTCCATGACCTTCTTGTCCCACTCAGACATACCATCTTGTACTTCATTTTCTTCGTACAACTTTTGGGTCAATTTAGGCCAATTAATTATCCACCATAATTTGTGACCTGACTTTCAATTTAATTTCGGGATCCGACATCGACCCAACCTAGTCGATCCCAAATATGGACATGGCCCACACGAAACCTACTACCCGTATGACACTCGCGTCCCATTTATTTGAGCCTCCACATGCTACTTATTTACACATGATCATAAATACTTATTTTTAATTCAAATATTTTACCATGTCCGATTTTGGCCTAACCCGGCTCCACTGAACCCAACCCCAGCTCCATGTTACCCTCCATCATGACTGTCCATACACCCCACTGATATTTTTCTCTCTCTAAATATCTCTCTCTATAAATATCTTATTTTCTTTCTATTATATATATACATATATATACATATATTATTAATATCTCTCTCTCCTAACACCTCACCCCTCTCTTTATTACAATTACACACAAACACCCCCCCTCCTGTACGAGCAGCAGCCCCCTCCATCTCTATCTTTATCTCTCTCTCTATTCTATTAAAAATTCGCATTCTTTCTCTCCCTCTCTCATTAATAACACTTACACCCACACACACACTTATTTCTCCCCTCACCTATCACACTCAGCACTCCCCCTCCCCTTCACGTACACGAACAACACCCCCCTCCCCAAAAATTTTAAACACACACACTCAACCCTCACCATCACCATTCATCAACACCACCCTCACCATCACTATTCATCATCACCACCCTCACCATCACCATACCATCGCCGCGATCGGCCGTCGCCGTCGCCGTGCCCCAGCACCGTGCCAGACCGAGCAACCGTGCGGCAGCAGCAGCGTAGCACTGCGAGCAGCAGCGGTAGCTGCCGCGCCACCGCAGAGCGCGAGCCGCCGCGCGTTCGTCGCCACGCCGTCACGCACGAGGCTGGCCGCCGTACCTCCGGCGAGCCCTGGCGCGCCCAAGCGCGCCTCCCCCTCGCTGCTGCAGCGTGCACCACCGCGCCTCCCCGCACGCGCGTGACGCCTTCGCGCTTGCCGGCCACAGCGCGGCCATCTTCGACCGTCGCACAACCACCCTTAGGCCGACGCCCCATCGGCGAACTCCCAAGCACCACCGCGCACCACCCCGACAGCGACCAGTTCGACGGGAAGTCGATTTCGACTTCGGGATCGAAATCCCGTCGTGACGCGCGTATTGGAGAGGCCAAAATACGCGTCTCGAGGCAGCAACTTCGCACGTGTTTTCTGGGCAATCCAACTGTTGGATCGTCGCACTCCTTCCTCCGTTACAATCTCGGTATATACCCCTTCATCCCTCTCAAATTTTACCCATTAATTTCGTCGTTTGATACATCAAAACCGGCCACGAAGTTGACATTTTAATTCGTACTATTTTTGGACAGTTTTGCGACGCCAACTTTGCGGGTTCGTATCTTCGCCGTAGTAGCTTCGTTTGGTGCGCCGTCGGTTCCAGTGCACAGCTGGTATAACCCTCTTTCTGTCTCCTTTAGATTTTATTTCAGTTTGAGCTTGTTAGGTCGGTCGAATTCGATGCCAAATTGGACCGTTCGAATTCTTAGTGTTGCACTTGTTAAATTCTATTTTTGAACCCGGGACTCCGGATTCAATTTTTGACACCACTAGTAGACTCGTGGCATCGTTCTGGCATGTTTTCATATAAAATTTGTTAGATTTGGAGGAAGTGGGTCTTGGCACATATTTCGGTGCAAAGTGGGCCCTACAGTCCGGATCAACGGGACTTTTTGACGTCGGCTCATCGGAATCCAATTTCTGGATATACCGTTGAGTTCGTATCATCATTCTGGACTCGTTGCATTTAATTTTCTAGGTTTTAGTTGACATTGGTTCCGGTACGCATTTCGGTGCAAGTCGGATACCAATATCCAGGTCAACGGGTCATTTTGAGATCAGCTCATCGGAATCCAATTCCGGATATACCGTTGAGTTCGTATCGTCATTCTGGACTCGTTTACATATAATTTGCTGGGTTTTGAGGACATTGGCTCCGACATATTTTTTCGTACAAATCGGAATTTCAATGTCCTGGTCAACGGACCAATTTGAGATCGGGTCAACGGAATCCAATTCTGGATATACTGTTGGGTTCGTATCGTCATTCTGGATTCGTGGACATATAATTTATTAGGTTTGGTAGACTAGTATTCTTACACGTTTTTCGGTACAAAGCGGGTCCGACACGGACACCGTTTTGATCCGAAATTACCTTTTT
The DNA here is from genome assembly GCA_029216955.1 of Iris pallida. NCBI lineage: Eukaryota > Viridiplantae > Streptophyta > Magnoliopsida > Asparagales > Iridaceae > Iris > Iris pallida. The sequence goes on along the minus strand of JANAVB010001599.1, from coordinate 45,504 downwards.
GCCCCTGTGTCCAAATTGGACTTATGGACAGGCTATCCTAGCTGATTTGACCATTCTGGACACGTTGGTAATGGTTGTTTCACCATCTGACAACATCTGTAGGTTTTTACCCTATTATTATAATCTTTCTCCTTTTGTGGTATTTGAGATCCATCGGTTCCAGTGATTTCACAACCACTGAAATTGAATGTGTTGACCCTGTAGATGTTTGTAGAGACTAGCTTTGACCCAGTTTGACCATGGTTGACTACTTTGACTGAACATCGAAGTAGAGTCAATATTTGACCTAGGTTAGACTATTTTTGACCTTGGTTAACCAAAGTTGACTATTTTGACCAAAAGTCAACCGGAAGTCAACCGTAGCATAAAATTGATTAGAACTGGACCGAAGTTGACCAGTTGACCCAAAGTCAACTGTTAGTCAACGTTAGTCAAGTTTGACCTAGAGTTGACCTAGAATTGACCAGAGTTGACCAGTTGACCAAAAGTCAACTGTAAGTCAACCCTTGACTTGTCTTGACCTAGTTTGACTTGGTATGACTTGATTTTACTTCCAAACCCTTATATTGATAAAGTATTCCACCTATAGGTCCTCGAGGCACTGTTCTTGGACCATTTGACATATTCCACCAGATCACAGGCGAGTACATTCTCTGATAATATTTCTGTTTTATGATATCGTCTATGTTTCTTGTATTTAGTGTAGATATCCTTGTTCTCTTGACACATTGTTCATACGGATTGGTATTTCTCTGGATCCCGTCATGAGATATTATTCCTCGCTTTCCTTGGTATATCTTGTGCAAGTCTTTCTTATTCCTTGTGCATTGTATAGACACGATTCCTGCGAAGGCTAGCTACCCTCTCGGAGAATTGCGTGTCATGATGTGTCATGGTTGGATCCACTATACTGGTCGGGGACAGGGAGTATTAGTGTAGATGTGTGGTCAATACCCGCCTTGTATATCTTGTGAACCTTGTGAATGCCAATCATACACGACACGTATGGTTGGCTAGATCATGACCTTGTGCAGACCCAAGCCGGCCACATGTTGTAGCTAGTACTCACACACTTAGATAGATGTTTCTTGATTATTGTACATGCCATGATCAATTTTACTTGCCTTGTTCTAGCTCTAGATTTACCGCTTACCTTGCCATGATACTCACATGTACATTTCATGATTTCATGTATATTCTCTCTATTTACTGCTACATTTTCAATATCGTCTAATTAGAACTGTTATTTGAGATTTGTGCTCGTTCCATCCTGACCGGATATGTTGACAAAATTTTAGGAGTAGTTGTGCCCTCAGTATTGGACTTCATGATGTTGCAAGCTGAGGTGGATCTCACTATTCTTCTATGTGAGTTGCCTGGTAGTTATCCTTAGTTAGTCTTGTTGTTCCTTCTTTATTTCCTGTCTTATGATCATTGTAGATTCTAGTTGTTCTAGTGATATTGTTATTATTTCTTGTCTTATCTTCCTTAGTTTTCGTGATGTGACATGAGTACATTTCTAGTTATGGATCTTTAGATGTTGTAGTTAGTATAGTATACTTGACAGCGTTCTACCGCCGATACTGCGGCGTAGGCTGGGCGTGGCCCACGTATTCGTATCCGTATATTGTGGGTGCGGATCGTGACAGACACTAACTACGACCACAGAGATGGGAAAACATAGTCCCAATTGCAAGTATTGTATCACCAATCTCCTTAAGAGGGCAGGGGACATAAATGTTGCTGTTGTTTTTTCCACCATGGAAGAAATAATGCTTCAGGTAAACAACAATTACTAGAAGTGGATTAATTATATCAGGTAACTTTGCCAATATTATGAACTAAAAAAACTAATCTTTAAATCTTTAATGAAATCCTCCACAATAACTTACTTATGTCACCCTTCTCGTCGATTGGTTCACCAATGACATTAATGATGCGTCCAAGGGTAGCTCTACCAACAGGAACCTGAAATGATTGCAGAGAATGAGAATAGAGAACTACATACATCATCTTGACAAGCAATAGTACTAAAAGAGAGAACATAGTACCATAAGTATCTCTTCATTATATGTAAATCGTGGCATAAGACAAACTAATTTAAAACAAGGATAATCCACCAGAGTAACATAGGAGGACCCACTAAACAACTCAACATAATAGAACATTGAATGCATCGTGCAGAAATTTATATCTTCCTGATCAACAAGATAAGATTTGTCAGATCTTCTTATAAGTGCAATATGAATTATAGACTGAAGAAACAAAAAGATTTTTTATTGGAATATATTTCTACTTAAAAGAACATATATAAAAAGCATTATGATAGAAACAAACCATACTTCTACTTGACCATAATGATTGCTCACTCACAATTAGCCCTCCAGATTCAATTAGACTATTAGATGTGCAGTTAGTTTCGCAGGACTAGATTTGTGCAAAAGATCTCTTACTTGGTACAATAGGCAGATTGCAGTCACTGGAACAAACAGCGCAAAAACTGGCCATGCAACCTGCGACATAACTCCTATGGTGCCCAGAATCTGTATCACTGAAAATGCGCACCACGCTAACTTTCCTGCAATCTCCAGGTCTAGCACACTTTGGTCTGTCGAAGCCTATAGCGAAGTTAGAAGTTCCTGGTTAGTCGCAGAATCTACAGCTACATATTAATTCGAAACTTATTGATGTATCAGTAAATGATTCAAGTGCTGACCCTGTTTAAGATCCTTTCGGTTGGCGTTGAATCGAAGAAAGACATTGGTGCTCGAAGTATGCATTGGAGCATTCCTTTGAACAATTTTTCTGATGTCAAGAGACCAGCTATTGCTAATAGCATTGCTCGAACTAGCACACACAATGAGCTCCCTACCGATAGAAGTATGTATACCAAGAAGGGGAGTCTCAGTCCTACTAATGGTTCTGCAGCTGCTGTCGTCGGAGAGGCCCATGCCATCCAGTAGTTGCTAGCCACCTGCAATATCTGGAAGAGGGATTGCGCCGTGACTATTAAAAGAACAATATAAATTAGGCTGACCTCTTAGACCACTCGGCCATCGAGACACTGGTTCCCATTCATCATGATAGAAAGCATATATAAAAAGCATGCAATTTTTCTCTTTGCATTCATCATGAACATAAAGGCAACATAATAGAACATTAAGGCAAGTAACATATGATAATCCACCAGAGTAACAAATCATAATTTTCTCTTTGCATTGTATTCTCTACCTTTTCTTCTCCAAATTAATACAAACCCAAGCCCTAGATTTCCTGTCATCTTCTCCCCCAATTTCTCTTGGACTGATGGAGAGAGCTTCCATCAACTCCTAGGTCGATCAGGGATGGGGACTCATCAGCGACACATAACAGGACACAAGCTCCAAAATACACTCCGTGTTCATACCGAATCGTGACATATTTTTAACCAGGAGATTTCTATCGATCTATATACTACAATCTAATCCATTTGATTCTATAAACCCTAGAATCAAAAACAATTCTAAACTTCCAGATCTACAGATAAAGAAATCTTGCAAAACTTACGGTGATCGGCGATCCGGTGTTGAGCACCCGCTGTCCCCTCACCAGCCCCTCGGTCCCGTCCATAGCAATGGTCCTCGTTCTCCAGCCCTGCCCCGACCTCCCGGCCGTCATCGCCCCTCGACGGCCACCCGGTCTCCGAGACCACCACCCTCACGTCGCCGAACCCGAGCCGCCCCGCCGTGGCGAACACCGCGTCGACCTGCGCGTCCAGGAGGCTCTGTACCGATAGCTCGTCGAGATGAGATCGATCGTCGAGATGAGGCGCACGTCGTTGGAACATACTGCCGAAGTGGTGGCTCTGTACCGATAGCTCAGTCGCCGAAGGGTTGCTGCGTAGTCGAGCCCATCGCCGGAGTAATTAAGGTTAGGGTTGAAAATTGGGGAAGAAGAGGTTTGAGGAGGAGAGATGCTGCTCGTTAGAAAATGGATGAGAAATAAATTTTCTCTCTCCCACTGAGCTTTTATACAGTGAAGGAATTACAAGTTTTCCACCACTCTAAAATATTAATGACATTTTATTTTATAAACATTATAAAAAGCCCAAAATTAGCCCAAACCGTCATAGAAAAAAGGTATTTCTCAATTTGATAACGCTTATATATCAGCCGTCATTAAAACTCCTTGTCGAGCGTCATTAATAGGTCTTTTTGTTATAGTGCGCGCTGCGTAGACTCGGTGAGCGTGTGCAAGCTGGCAGCTGTAGCCTGCTGCAGACTCATCAGCTCCTGTATACTGTGCTCGACCGCATCAAATCGTCTGGTGATCATCGGAGGGTCGGATCGTCGCTCGACCGCATCAGAAATCTGCTGCTGCAACTCGTGACGCAGCTCGTCGATCTGACGACGAATATCCTGAGCTTGTGATGACGCCTGCGAAGCCGGAGACTGCGCACTGACAGAGGGGGCCCGGGATGACTCCGAAGCCAAATACGCACCGTAGGATCCCGTACCGAAGTACGTACCCTTCTGAAGACCGCCAACGGCGGTCATCCAGAGGTCGTCCGGCGATGGAGCTGTAGGCGGATGGGAGGAAGTACCAGTCCCTCCCTCTGCTGGCGCACTAGCAGCAGCAGCCGTCTCCTCCTGTAGCCGAACAAACTCGGCCTAGAATAATGTTTGCTAACGTGTAAGTATTTGCTAAAGTCTATATTGATATCTATTTTCATGTTTTCTAAATTATAGTAAATTAATATAAAGAATAGAATGTACATATGCCTGCATTGCCCTCTCGTCAATGAACTCCCCAGCCCTCCGATGGGTGACCAGGAAGACGGTCACCATGTTGGGGTCCTCACCCTTTTTTACCTGTTAAATTATATTATCTATTATTAGTATTAAACATTCTATCGAACTAGATATAAATTAATGTCCGTCATAGAAAATGTAACAGACGACGAAAATGCTCCGTCATCAGAATGGAGCCACCACACCACTTACCGGCGCTCGATCGTGCCACCTTGGCCTTGTCAGACCGCTCCTTGTACCTGGGCTCGCTGAATCTAGCCTTCATCGTAGTCCACTGCTCTGGCGTGATCCAACCACGGATCGGCTGTCCGGAGCGATCACGAGACTTCTGGTCGTGGATCGCATCACGGATGAGCTTGCCTGCGATGGCAGAAAATTGGGCCTCGATCTTCGCCGCCCGGTGTGATGGATAGAAATAGGTCCTCTACAAGAAGTAAAATAGAAAAGTTATATAATATACACAAATGATTATTAAAATTTAAAAATAAATAAATTTTTTACCTTGAAGTGGGCGAACCAAAAGGCCTTCCTATCTGCGGGAGCATCTGAGTAGTTAATCCAAGGCCCACCATAGTTCTGCCTCAGAAATACCCCCAGCTGTCTCTGTACTGCAGAAGGCCGATATCTATACAATAATAATTTTTATGAATATATATGTACATATAATCATTTGAGAAATCTATATTAACTAATTAACTTACTTCGTAGGCCCGTCCGTCCAAATCTCCATACGTGTCTCGCCCGGGAGAGCGTATGGAGGGTCGCTCTCACTTCCTGCCTGGGTAGGATCAGTCTAATCGCCGTCCTCCATATGCTCGGCGTCGGCTCCCCCCATGGAGCCGTCAGCAGGAGGAATGCTGGACGCGGGATCAGGAATGCTGGAACTACCCTGTCCCGGTAATGGACCGGGAACAGAACGGTACAATGGCGTACGCGAAGATGAGAATGAGGGTACATAATCTCCATCCCCAGCCCGAGGCTGACGGGACTACCTAATATAAAATCCTCCGTGTCATCCAGATGGTCTAGTCATACCTGATAATAACATATGACAATAAAACAAAAATATATATTTATATGATAGACATCACAGATTTTTGAAAAATATCATAGTCACAGATAAAAGTGTCACTAAAGTGTCACTAAAGTGTCACTAAAGTGTCACAGATTTATATGATAGAAGTGTCACTAAAGTGTCAAATATGATGATAAAACAAACGTACAAATTTAATCCTCTTCTGAAAATTCATCTAGTGCGTTTAGCTCATCATCTTCTTCTTCTTCTTCTTCCTCCTCCTCTACATCTTCACTTTCATCTGCATCTTTCTCTTCAGATAATTCTACTTCTTCTACACAATTAGATGTGTAATGAGAAACTTCTGTCGTGTCCACTTCTATAATATTTGTTACAAGAGGTAGTTCATCCTCTTGATAAGCTATATCGTCAACCTCAAAGATATTTTTAGCTTTGGTCTTGCATACTGCCCACCAGTCCGACCTTGTTGTTCCCCGTTTAGGATAACTTGTGAAGTACACGAGCTGAGCCTGACTTGATAGGACAAATGGTTCATAGGCTTGATATCGACGCCGATAGTTTATATCAACAAGACCGTGCTTGTCTACTTTCCAACCTTGACCTTTAATTGGATCGAACCAATCACACCTGAATAACGCAATCTTAGCAGGCTCTATTCCATAACTATATGTCAGCTCCACGATCTCCCGTAGCACGTCATAGAAATTGTTGCCCGTATTAACATCTTTGTCGTTCGAAGATCTGATACACAAACAGCTATTTTTGGTAGAGTCGAGATCCACAAAGTTATCTCTGATCGGGCAAGTTGGTGACTTGAACCAAAATCCATTAACACAGTAGCTTGGCCATATTTTTGCAGCATAAATTGGTCCCTTGGCTAGCATTCTAATAGACTCATTCTCATGGTCTTGCGTATGGACAATCGACCTAAATACCACGAAAGAAGAAATTAAGCTCATTCTCAATCAAGTATATATACAGAAAATTAATTACAGAGTTCTCAAGTCTTACATATGTACTCAACCATGATGGAAAATAGTGCCTCATTTCTTGTTCTAGTTCTTCTTCTGTTATGTGTGGCCTACCTGACCTCACATCATCATTAAATATGCTAAAAACAACATCGTTCAATTAATGTAATAGTGTAACACCCAGTTTTCCAAATGAGGATAATTTTGAAATTTTATGATTTTAATCTTTTAATAGTGATATTTAACTCATGATATGATTTTTGGTAATTTTTAAATCATTTTAAAACTATTTTAAATCATGACTTATGATTTTGGCGTTTTGATAGTGTAACACTAGAGACAGCCTAACCTAGAGCCTAGCCATGTGATTAGGGTATTTTATTTATTATTTTCAGGTCGAGGGTGCTTTTGTCATTTTGAATTTAATTGAATTTAATATATATTATTTGGAATTTAATGTATTATTAAGAATGGTGTAATTTTAATATTATTTAATTGATTGCCATGTTTTATGATTAGCTTAACTTGGTTTGGACCTAACCTAGATTAGTCATAGCTAGTCTTAGCTAACCATGGTTAGTGATAGTTAGTATTAATTAAATTTATTATAATTAATGTGATTTTTAGTATAATTGATTTTGGGCCTATAGTTGACTTTGACTAGTGTTGACTAGGAGACTAACCTAGAGACTAACCTAGGTCATGACCACTTGGTTAGGTTAAGTAACCTTAGCTTGACCTAAGTTAGTGAGGTTTAACTCATTGGAACTTGTTTGGAGAGATTAGGAATTAATTAGGCTAGAATGGCTTATGACTTCATAAGTCATGACTAATGACTTGAGCCTTAAAGCCCATAGGCCCACACCATGTAGCCAAACCCTAACCCTAATCAGCCCATGGCTGGTCATATTGGTCTCCCCTATCCTATTTAATGCTCCTAGAAATTAGGGTAGCCTCCACTTAGATTTATTTTCCAAGTTTGAGAAGAGGTGAGTCTCCATCTTCCCTAATCCCTAGAAAATACATTTTAATTTGTTTTTCCTCCAAACCAATTGCATTAGGACCTAATATTAGTCTACTTGCTGTTGGTATTGAGTATTTTCAGGAAGGAATCAATTTGCGGAAGTTTTGGTGGATTGAGGAACCATTCCATTTAGGGTATTTTTGAGCTTTGCACATCAATAGGTATAATCTATTTTACTCCATA